>CM036556.1:9839037-9895043 GCA_020745685.1 Tautogolabrus adspersus | reverse complement strand
AGTTTTACTCACCAATTACTTTGATGGAGGTGGTATTAATAGTCAGGTTGAAGGTTATGCTGCTGTTTTCCACAGCCTCAACTAAGACATCTACAACCTCGGAAGCCTCTGGAATTTGATCCTGTGGAAGTGTGTTGTCAAACTCAAGCTCCACCACTATTCTGACGTTTTCCATGTCCGGACTATTTAGAATAAAAAAACACACAGATTGATCAATCCAAATTGTTTGCAAAATTGCATGGATTTTTCCTCATTCTAATATTATATCGCAATTCCTACGGCCTACTGAAGTCTTTAAATACGTATGACCATTGGCCAAAAGATGGTTTCCTGGTTAGAATGTGATGTTGTTTATTTCTGAGACTTGCAAGCTTCTAAAGATTACCTAAATTCGATGACATTGGTCTGGTTGAAATCAGACCCAAACCTCTCTCCAAAGATGAAGTCGCACTGTGAACAAGAAGGAAAATGTCAAACATAAAGCATGGTTTAATTGCAGTGGTTTTTTAAATTACATCAGACACAATGGCAAAATTAATCAAGTCAGCCTACTTCAAGAGGATAAAGTTTGGCCCTAAAATAATATTACAAAGAGTACTGGCAAGACCTTCTCTTTTGTAAGTCCAATGAGAACTGCCATTCTGCTTAAGCGCTATATGCTAAACATTTATTCATATGGCCTGAACCCTTTTGTGGAACAAGTTACAAATCTTATACCCCTTTACAAAGAGGTTTGCAGCACACTGCATAGTTCTCCAACTCCACAGTCTAATCTCACAATGCTTTCAAAGGGAATGGAAGGTAACCCTTTGATTTTTTGAGTCATGTTATGCCAAAATGACACCAATGATTATTTAAGAGACCTCATGCAACCCCTTTGTACCCTGTTTCTTTTTCGGCGCCATTATCATGCACTGTTTAACTCGGGGGAAAAAAGGTAAGGCTTGCACTCAAAGCAATTTCCCCTTGAACTCTAGAACATGTGCGGTAGGTTCTTTGAATACAGTACTTTGTGTTATACGCACCATTGTTACAACTCGTTTTTCAAGCTCAATGAATTCTGGGCTGCTGCGATTCCTGAGTGCTTCTTCAAATGGTTCTCCTGTGAGGGTTGCTTCGAGAACCACAACAGGCAGACTTTCATTGTCTACAGTAGTCATTGGTCCACTGGTTGTTGATCCATCAGTTGTTGATTCTACAGTTGATGTGTGATGGATGACAAAAGGTTATTATTAGGATGAGCTCCGGCCAGAATTGATACTTGAGGGAGGAAAACGTAAATTCTTGTAGGAAATGTTTTACTCACCAATTACTTTGATGGAGGTGGTATTAATAGTCAGGTTGAAGGTTATGCTGCTGTTTTCCACAGCCTCAACTAAGACATCTACAACCTCGGAAGCCTCTGGAATTTGATCCTGTGGAAGTGTGTTGTCAAACTCAAGCTCCACCACTATTCTGACGTTTTCCATGTCCGGACTATTTAGAATAAAAAAACACACAGATTGATCAATCCAAATTGTTTGCAAAATTGCATGGATTTTTCCTCATTCTAATATTATATCGCAATTCCTACGGCCTACTGAAGTCTTTAAATACGTATGACCATTGGCCAAAAGATGGTTTCCTGGTTAGAATGTGATGTTGTTTATTTCTGAGACTTGCAAGCTTCTAAAGATTACCTAAATTCGATGACATTGGTCTGGTTGAAATCAGACCCAAACCTCTCTCCAAAGATGAAGTCGCACTGTGAACAAGAAGGAAAATGTCAAACATAAAGCATGGTTAAATTGCAGTGGTTTTTTAAATTACATCAGACACAATGGCAAAATTAATCAAGTCAGCCTACTTCAAGAGGATAAAGTTTGGCCCTAAAATAATATTACAAAGAGTACTGGCAAGACCTTCTCTTTTGTAAGTCCAATGAGAACTGCCATTCTGCTTAAGCGCTATATGCTAAACATTTATTCATATGGCCTGAACCCTTTTGTGGAACAAGTTACAAATCTTATACCCCTTTACAAAGAGGTTTGCAGCACACTGCATAGTTCTCCAACTCCACAGTCTAATCTCACAATGCTTTCAAAGGGAATGGAAGGTAACCCTTTGATTTTTTGAGTCATGTTATGCCAAAATGACACCAATGATTATTTAAGAGACCTCATGCAACCCCTTTGTACCCTGTTTCTTTTTCGGCGCCATTATCATGCACTGTTTAACTCGGGGGAAAAAAGGTAAGGCTTGCACTCAAAGCAATTTCCCCTTGAACTCTAGAACATGTGCGGTAGGTTCTTTGAATACAGTACTTTGTGTTATACGCACCATTGTTACAACTCGTTTTTCAAGCTCAATGAATTCTGGGCTGCTGCGATTCCTGAGTGCTTCTTCAAATGGTTCTCCTGTGAGGGTTGCTTCGAGAACCACAACAGGCAGACTTTCATTGTCTACAGTAGTCATTGGTCCACTGGTTGTTGATCCATCAGTTGTTGATTCTACAGTTGATGTGTGATGGATGACAAAAGGTTATTATTAGGATGAGCTCCGGCCAGAATTGATACTTGAGGGAGGAAAACGTAAATTCTTGTAGGAAATGTTTTACTCACCAATTACTTTGATGGAGGTGGTATTAATAGTCAGGTTGAAGGTTATGCTGCTGTTTTCCACAGCCTCAACTAAGACATCTACAACCTCGGAAGCCTCTGGAATTTGATCCTGTGGAAGTGTGTTGTCAAACTCAAGCTCCACCACTATTCTGACGTTTTCCATGTCCGGACTATTTAGAATAAAAAAACACACAGATTGATCAATCCAAATTGTTTGCAAAATTGCATGGATTTTTCCTCATTCTAATATTATATCGCAATTCCTACGGCCTACTGAAGTCTTTAAATACGTATGACCATTGGCCAAAAGATGGTTTCCTGGTTAGAATGTGATGTTGTTTATTTCTGAGACTTGCAAGCTTCTAAAGATTACCTAAATTCGATGACATTGGTCTGGTTGAAATCAGACCCAAACCTCTCTCCAAAGATGAAGTCGCACTGTGAACAAGAAGGAAAATGTCAAACATAAAGCATGGTTAAATTGCAGTGGTTTTTTAAATTACATCAGACACAATGGCAAAATTAATCAAGTCAGCCTACTTCAAGAGGATAAAGTTTGGCCCTAAAATAATATTACAAAGAGTACTGGCAAGACCTTCTCTTTTGTAAGTCCAATGAGAACTGCCATTCTGCTTAAGCGCTATATGCTAAACATTTATTCATATGGCCTGAACCCTTTTGTGGAACAAGTTACAAATCTTATACCCCTTTACAAAGAGGTTTGCAGCACACTGCATAGTTCTCCAACTCCACAGTCTAATCTCACAATGCTTTCAAAGGGAATGGAAGGTAACCCTTTGATTTTTTGAGTCATGTTATGCCAAAATGACACCAATGATTATTTAAGAGACCTCATGCAACCCCTTTGTACCCTGTTTCTTTTTCGGCGCCATTATCATGCACTGTTTAACTCGGGGAAAAAAGGTAAGACTTGCACTCAAAGCAATTTCCCCTTGAACTCTAGAACATGTGCGGTAGGTTCTTTGAATACAGTACTTTGTGTTATACGCACCATTGTTACAACTCGTTTTTCAAGCTCAATGAATTCTGGGCTGCTGCGATTCCTGAGTGCTTCTTCAAATGGTTCTCCTGTGAGGGTTGCTTCGAGAACCACAACAGGCAGACTTTCATTGTCTACAGTAGTCATTGGTCCACTGGTTGTTGATCCATCAGTTGTTGATTCTACAGTTGATGTGTGATGGATGACAAAAGGTTATTGTTAGGATGAGCTCCGGCCAGAATTGATACTTGAGGGAGGAAAACGTAAATTCTTGTAGGAAATGTTTTACTCACCAATTACTTTGATGGAGGTGGTATTAATAGTGAGGTTGAAGGTTATGCTGCTGTTTTCCACAGCCTCAACTAAGACATCTACAACCTCGGAAGCCTCTGGAATTTGATCCTGTGGAAGTGTGTTGTCAAACTCAAGCTCCACCACTATTCTGACGTTTTCCATGTCCGGACTATTTAGAATAAAAAAACACACAGATTGATCAATCCAAATTGTTTGCAAAATTGCATGGATTTTTCCTCATTCTAATATTATATCGCAATTCCTACGGCCTACTGAAGTCTTTAAATACGTATGACCATTGGCCAAAAGATGGTTTCCTGGTTAGAATGTGATGTTGTTTATTTCTGAGACTTGCAAGCTTCTAAAGATTACCTAAATTCGATGACATTGGTCTGGTTGAAATCAGACCCAAACCTCTCTCCAAAGATGAAGTCGCACTGTGAACAAGAAGGAAAATGTCAAACATAAAGCATGGTTAAATTGCAGTGGTTTTTTAAATTACATCAGACACAATGGCAAAATTAATCAAGTCAGCCTACTTCAAGAGGATAAAGTTTGGCCCTAAAATAATATTACAAAGAGTACTGGCAAGACCTTCTCTTTTGTAAGTCCAATGAGAACTGCCATTCTGCTTAAGCGCTATATGCTAAACATTTATTCATATGGCCTGAACCCTTTTGTGGAACAAGTTACAAATCTTATACCCCTTTACAAAGAGGTTTGCAGCACACTGCATAGTTCTCCAACTCCACAGTCTAATCTCACAATGCTTTCAAAGGGAATGGAAGGTAACCCTTTGATTTTTTGAGTCATGTTATGCCAAAATGACACCAATGATTATTTAAGAGACCTCATGCAACCCCTTTGTACCCTGTTTCTTTTTCGGCGCCATTATCATGCACTGTTTAACTCGGGGAAAAAAGGTAAGGCTTGCACTCAAAGCAATTTCCCCTTGAACTCTAGAACATGTGCGGTAGGTTCTTTGAATACAGTACTTTGTGTTATACGCACCATTGTTACAACTCGTTTTTCAAGCTCAATGAATTCTGGGCTGCTGCGATTCCTGAGTGCTTCTTCAAATGGTTCTCCTGTGAGGGTTGCTTCGAGAACCACAACAGGCAGACTTTCATTGTCTACAGTAGTCATTGGTCCACTGGTTGTTGATCCATCAGTTGTTGATTCTACAGTTGATGTGTGATGGATGACAAAAGGTTATTGTTAGGATGAGCTCCGGCCAGAATTGATACTTGAGGGAGGAAAACGTAAATTCTTGTAGGAAATGTTTTACTCACCAATTACTTTGATGGAGGTGGTATTAATAGTCAGGTTGAAGGTTATGCTGCTGTTTTCCACAGCCTCAACTAAGACATCTACAACCTCGGAAGCCTCTGGAATTTGATCCTGTGGAAGTGTGTTGTCAAACTCAAGCTCCACCACTATTCTGACGTTTTCCATGTCCGGACTATTTAGAATAAAAAAACACACAGATTGATCAATCCAAATTGTTTGCAAAATTGCATGGATTTTTCCTCATTCTAATATTATATCGCAATTCCTACGGCCTACTGAAGTCTTTAAATACGTATGACCATTGGCCAAAAGATGGTTTCCTGGTTAGAATGTGATGTTGTTTATTTCTGAGACTTGCAAGCTTCTAAAGATTACCTAAATTCGATGACATTGGTCTGGTTGAAATCAGACCCAAACCTCTCTCCAAAGATGAAGTCGCACTGTGAACAAGAAGGAAAATGTCAAACATAAAGCATGGTTAAATTGCAGTGGTTTTTTAAATTACATCAGACACAATGGCAAAATTAATCAAGTCAGCCTACTTCAAGAGGATAAAGTTTGGCCCTAAAATAATTTTACAAAGAGTACTGGCAAGACCTTCTCTTTTGTAAGTCCAATGAGAACTGCCATTCTGCTTAAGCGCTATATGCTAAACATTTATTCATATGGCCTGAACCCTTTTGTGGAACAAGTTACAAATCTTATACCCCTTTACAAAGAGGTTTGCAGCACACTGCATAGTTCTCCAACTCCACAGTCTAATCTCACAATGCTTTCAAAGGGAATGGAAGGTAACCCTTTGATTTTTTGAGTCATGTTATGCCAAAATGACACCAATGATTATTTAAGAGACCTCATGCAACCCCTTTGTACCCTGTTTCTTTTTCGGCGCCATTATCATGCACTGTTTAACTCGGGGGAAAAAAGGTAAGGCTTGCACTCAAAGCAATTTCCCCTTGAACTCTAGAACATGTGCGGTAGGTTCTTTGAATACAGTACTTTGTGTTATACGCACCATTGTTACAACTCGTTTTTCAAGCTCAATGAATTCTGGGCTGCTGCGATTCCTGAGTGCTTCTTCAAATGGTTCTCCTGTGAGGGTTGCTTCGAGAACCACAACAGGCAGACTTTCATTGTCTACAGTAGTCATTGGTCCACTGGTTGTTGATCCATCAGTTGTTGATTCTACAGTTGATGTGTGATGGATGACAAAAGGTTATTGTTAGGATGAGCTCCGGCCAGAATTGATACTTGAGGGAGGAAAACGTAAATTCTTGTAGGAAATGTTTTACTCACCAATTACTTTGATGGAGGTGGTATTAATAGTCAGGTTGAAGGTTATGCTGCTGTTTTCCACAGCCTCAACTAAGACATCTACAACCTCGGAAGCCTCTGGAATTTGATCCTGTGGAAGTGTGTTGTCAAACTCAAGCTCCACCACTATTCTGACGTTTTCCATGTCCGGACTATTTAGAATAAAAAAACACACAGATTGATCAATCCAAATTGTTTGCAAAATTGCATGGATTTTTCCTCATTCTAATATTATATCGCAATTCCTACGGCCTACTGAAGTCTTTAAATACGTATGACCATTGGCCAAAAGATGGTTTCCTGGTTAGAATGTGATGTTGTTTATTTCTGAGACTTGCAAGCTTCTAAAGATTACCTAAATTCGATGACATTGGTCTGGTTGAAATCAGACCCAAACCTCTCTCCAAAGATGAAGTCGCACTGTGAACAAGAAGGAAAATGTCAAACATAAAGCATGGTTAAATTGCAGTGGTTTTTTAAATTACATCAGACACAATGGCAAAATTAATCAAGTCAGCCTACTTCAAGAGGATAAAGTTTGGCCCTAAAATAATTTTACAAAGAGTACTGGCAAGACCTTCTCTTTTGTAAGTCCAATGAGAACTGCCATTCTGCTTAAGCGCTATATGCTAAACATTTATTCATATGGCCTGAACCCTTTTGTGGAACAAGTTACAAATCTTATACCCCTTTACAAAGAGGTTTGCAGCACACTGCATAGTTCTCCAACTCCACAGTCTAATCTCACAATGCTTTCAAAGGGAATGGAAGGTAACCCTTTGATTTTTTGAGTCATGTTATGCCAAAATGACACCAATGATTATTTAAGAGACCTCATGCAACCCCTTTGTACCCTGTTTCTTTTTCGGCGCCATTATCATGCACTGTTTAACTCGGGGAAAAAAGGTAAGGCTTGCACTCAAAGCAATTTCCCCTTGAACTCTAGAACATGTGCGGTAGGTTCTTTGAATACAGTACTTTGTGTTATACGCACCATTGTTACAACTCGTTTTTCAAGCTCAATGAATTCTGGGCTGCTGCGATTCCTGAGTGCTTCTTCAAATGGTTCTCCTGTGAGGGTTGCTTCGAGAACCACAACAGGCAGACTTTCATTGTCTACAGTAGTCATTGGTCCACTGGTTGTTGATCCATCAGTTGTTGATTCTACAGTTGATGTGTGATGGATGACAAAAGGTTATTGTTAGGATGAGCTCCGGCCAGAATTGATACTTGAGGGAGGAAAACGTAAATTCTTGTAGGAAATGTTTTACTCACCAATTACTTTGATGGAGGTGGTATTAAAAGTCAGGTTGAAGGTTATGCTGCTGTTTTCCACAGCCTCAACTAAGACATCTACAACCTCGGAAGCCTCTGGAATTTGATCCTGTGGAAGTGTGTTGTCAAACTCAAGCTCCACCACTATTCTGACGTTTTCCATGTCCGGACTATTTAGAATAAAAAAACACACAGATTGATCAATCCAAATTGTTTGCAAAATTGCATGGATTTTTCCTCATTCTAATATTATATCGCAATTCCTACGGCCTACTGAAGTCTTTAAATACGTATGACCATTGGCCAAAAGATGGTTTCCTGGTTAGAATGTGATGTTGTTTATTTCTGAGACTTGCAAGCTTCTAAAGATTACCTAAATTCGATGACATTGGTCTGGTTGAAATCAGACCCAAACCTCTCTCCAAAGATGAAGTCGCACTGTGAACAAGAAGGAAAATGTCAAACATAAAGCATGGTTAAATTGCAGTGGTTTTTTAAATTACATCAGACACAATGGCAAAATTAATCAAGTCAGCCTACTTCAAGAGGATAAAGTTTGGCCCTAAAATAATTTTACAAAGAGTACTGGCAAGACCTTCTCTTTTGTAAGTCCAATGAGAACTGCCATTCTGCTTAAGCGCTATATGCTAAACATTTATTCATATGGCCTGAACCCTTTTGTGGAACAAGTTACAAATCTTATACCCCTTTACAAAGAGGTTTGCAGCACACTGCATAGTTCTCCAACTCCACAGTCTAATCTCACAATGCTTTCAAAGGGAATGGAAGGTAACCCTTTGATTTTTTGAGTCATGTTATGCCAAAATGACACCAATGATTATTTAAGAGACCTCATGCAACCCCTTTGTACCCTGTTTCTTTTTCGGCGCCATTATCATGCACTGTTTAACTCGGGGAAAAAAGGTAAGGCTTGCACTCAAAGCAATTTCCCCTTGAACTCTAGAACATGTGCGGTAGGTTCTTTGAATACAGTACTTTGTGTTATACGCACCATTGTTACAACTCGTTTTTCAAGCTCAATGAATTCTGGGCTGCTGCGATTCCTGAGTGCTTCTTCAAATGGTTCTCCTGTGAGGGTTGCTTCGAGAACCACAACAGGCAGACTTTCATTGTCTACAGTAGTCATTGGTCCACTGGTTGTTGATCCATCAGTTGTTGATTCTACAGTTGATGTGTGATGGATGACAAAGGTTATTGTTAGGATGAGCTCCGGCCAGAATTGATACTTGAGGGAGGAAAACGTAAATTCTTGTAGGAAAAGTTTTACTCACCAATTACTTTGATGGAGGTGGTATTAATAGTCAGGTTGAAGGTTATGCTGCTGTTTTCCACAGCCTCAACTAAGACATCTACAACCTCGGAAGCCTCTGGAATTTGATCCTGTGGAAGTGTGTTGTCAAACTCAAGCTCCACCACTATTCTGACGTTTTCCATGTCCGGACTATTTAGAATAAAAAAACACACAGATTGATCAATCCAAATTGTTTGCAAAATTGCATGGATTTTTCCTCATTCTAATATTATATCGCAATTCCTACGGCCTACTGAAGTCTTTAAATACGTATGACCATTGGCCAAAAGATGGTTTCCTGGTTAGAATGTGATGTTGTTTATTTCTGAGACTTGCAAGCTTCTAAAGATTACCTAAATTCGATGACATTGGTCTGGTTGAAATCAGACCCAAACCTCTCTCCAAAGATGAAGTCGCACTGTGAACAAGAAGGAAAATGTCAAACATAAAGCATGGTTAAATTGCAGTGGTTTTTTAAATTACATCAGACACAATGGCAAAATTAATCAAGTCAGCCTACTTCAAGAGGATAAAGTTTGGCCCTAAAATAATTTTACAAAGAGTACTGGCAAGACCTTCTCTTTTGTAAGTCCAATGAGAACTGCCATTCTGCTTAAGCGCTATATGCTAAACATTTATTCATATGGCCTGAACCCTTTTGTGGAACAAGTTACAAATCTTATACCCCTTTACAAAGAGGTTTGCAGCACACTGCATAGTTCTCCAACTCCACAGTCTAATCTCACAATGCTTTCAAAGGGAATGGAAGGTAACCCTTTGATTTTTTGAGTCATGTTATGCCAAAATGACACCAATGATTATTTAAGAGACCTCATGCAACCCCTTTGTACCCTGTTTCTTTTTCGGCGCCATTATCATGCACTGTTTAACTCGGGGAAAAAAGGTAAGGCTTGCACTCAAAGCAATTTCCCCTTGAACTCTAGAACATGTGCGGTAGGTTCTTTGAATACAGTACTTTGTGTTATACGCACCATTGTTACAACTCGTTTTTCAAGCTCAATGAATTCTGGGCTGCTGCGATTCCTGAGTGCTTCTTCAAATGGTTCTCCTGTGAGGGTTGCTTCGAGAACCACAACAGGCAGACTTTCATTGTCTACAGTAGTCATTGGTCCACTGGTTGTTGATCCATCAGTTGTTGATTCTACAGTTGATGTGTGATGGATGACAAAAGGTTATTGTTAGGATGAGCTCCGGCCAGAATTGATACTTGAGGGAGGAAAACGTAAATTCTTGTAGGAAATGTTTTACTCACCAATTACTTTGATGGAGGTGGTATTAATAGTCAGGTTGAAGGTTATGCTGCTGTTTTCCACAGCCTCAACTAAGACATCTACAACCTCGGAAGCCTCTGGAATTTGATCCTGTGGAAGTGTGTTGTCAAACTCAAGCTCCACCACTATTCTGACGTTTTCCATGTCCGGACTATTTAGAATAAAAAAACACACAGATTGATCAATCCAAATTGTTTGCAAAATTGCATGGATTTTTCCTCATTCTAATATTATATCGCAATTCCTACGGCCTACTGAAGTCTTTAAATACGTATGACCATTGGCCAAAAGATGGTTTCCTGGTTAGAATGTGATGTTGTTTATTTCTGAGACTTGCAAGCTTCTAAAGATTACCTAAATTCGATGACATTGGTCTGGTTGAAATCAGACCCAAACCTCTCTCCAAAGATGAAGTCGCACTGTGAACAAGAAGGAAAATGTCAAACATAAAGCATGGTTAAATTGCAGTGGTTTTTTAAATTACATCAGACACAATGGCAAAATTAATCAAGTCAGCCTACTTCAAGAGGATAAAGTTTGGCCCTAAAATAATTTTACAAAGAGTACTGGCAAGACCTTCTCTTTTGTAAGTCCAATGAGAACTGCCATTCTGCTTAAGCGCTATATGCTAAACATTTATTCATATGGCCTGAACCCTTTTGTGGAACAAGTTACAAATCTTATACCCCTTTACAAAGAGGTTTGCAGCACACTGCATAGTTCTCCAACTCCACAGTCTAATCTCACAATGCTTTCAAAGGGAATGGAAGGTAACCCTTTGATTTTTTGAGTCATGTTATGCCAAAATGACACCAATGATTATTTAAGAGACCTCATGCAACCCCTTTGTACCCTGTTTCTTTTTCGGCGCCATTATCATGCACTGTTTAACTCGGGGAAAAAAGGTAAGGCTTGCACTCAAAGAAATTTCCCCTCGAACTCTAGAACATGTGCGGTAGGTTCTTTGAATACAGTACTTTGTGTTATACGCACCATTGTTACAACTCGTTTTTCAAGCTCAATGAATTCTGGGCTGCTGCGATTCCTGAGTGCTTCTTCAAATGGTTCTCCTGTGAGGGTTGCTTCGAGAACCACAACAGGCAGACTTTCATTGTCTACAGTAGTCATTGGTCCACTGGTTGTTGATCCATCAGTTGTTGATTCTACAGTTGATGTGTGATGGATGACAAAAGGTTATTATTAGGATGAGCTCCGGCCAGAATTGATACTTGAGGGAGGAAAACGTAAATTCTTGTAGGAAATGTTTTACTCACCAATTACTTTGATGGAGGTGGTATTAATAGTCAGGTTGAAGGTTATGCTGCTGTTTTCCACAGCCTCAACTAAGACATCTACAACCTCGAAAGCCTCTGGAATTTGATCCTGTGGAAGTGTGTTGTCAAACTCAAGCTCCACCACTATTCTGACGTTTTCCATGTCCGGACTATTTAGAATAAAAAAACACACAGATTGATCAATCCAAATTGTTTGCAAAATTGCATGGATTTTTCCTCATTCTAATATTATATCGCAATTCCTACGGCCTACTGAAGTCTTTAAATACGTATGACCATTGGCCAAAAGATGGTTTCCTGGTTAGAATGTGATGTTGTTTATTTCTGAGACTTGCAAGCTTCTAAAGATTACCTAAATTCGATGACATTGGTCTGGTTGAAATCAGACCCAAACCTCTCTCCAAAGATGAAGTCGCACTGTGAACAAGAAGGAAAATGTCAAACATAAAGCATGGTTAAATTGCAGTGTTTTTTTTAAATTACATCAGACACAATGGCAAAATTAATCAAGTCAGCCTACTTCAAGAGGATAAAGTTTGGCCCTAAAATAATATTACAAAGAGTACTGGCAAGACCTTCTCTTTTGTAAGTCCAATGAGAACTGCCATTCTGCTTAAGCGCTATATGCTAAACATTTATTCATATGGCCTGAACCCTTTTGTGGAACAAGTTACAAATCTTATACCCCTTTACAAAGAGGTTTGCAGCACACTGCATAGTTCTCCAACTCCACAGTCTAATCTCACAATGCTTTCAAAGGGAATGGAAGGTAACCCTTTGATTTTTTGAGTCATGTTATGCCAAAATGACACCAATGATTATTTAAGAGACCTCATGCAACCCCTTTGTACCCTGTTTCTTTTTCGGCGCCATTATCATGCACTGTTTAACTCGGGGAAAAAAGGTAAGGCTTGCACTCAAAGCAATTTCCCCTTGAACTCTAGAACATGTGCGGTAGGTTCTTTGAATACAGTACTTTGTGTTATACGCACCATTGTTACAACTCGTTTTTCAAGCTCAATGAATTCTGGGCTGCTGCGATTCCTGAGTGCTTCTTCAAATGGTTCTCCTGTGAGGGTTGCTTCGAGAACCACAACAGGCAGACTTTCATTGTCTACAGTAGTCATTGGTCCACTGGTTGTTGATCCATCAGTTGTTGATTCTACAGTTGATGTGTGATGGATGACAAAGGTTATTGTTAGGATGAGCTCCGGCCAGAATTGATACTTGAGGGAGGAAAACGTAAATTCTTGTAGGAAATGTTTTACTCACCAATTACTTTGATGGAGGTGGTATTAATAGTCAGGTTGAAGGTTATGCTGCTGTTTTCCACAGCCTCAACTAAGACATCTACAACCTCGGAAGCCTCTGGAATTTGATCCTGTGGAAGTGTGTTGTCAAACTCAAGCTCCACCACTATTCTGACGTTTTCCATGTCCGGACTATTTAGAATAAAAAAACACACAGATTGATCAATCCAAATTGTTTGCAAAATTGCATGGATTTTTCCTCATTCTAATATTATATCGCAATTCCTACGGCCTACTGAAGTCTTTAAATACGTATGACCATTGGCCAAAAGATGGTTTCCTCGTTAGAATGTGATGTTGTTTATTTCTGAGACTTGCAAGCTTCTAAAGATTACCTAAATTCGATGACATTGGTCTGGTTGAAATCAGACCCAAACCTCTCTCCAAAGATGAAGTCGCACTGTGAACAAGAAGGAAAATGTCAAACATAAAGCATGGTTAAATTGCAGTGGTTTTTTAAATTACATCAGACACAATGGCAAAATTAATCAAGTCAGCCTACTTCAAGAGGATAAAGTTTGGCCCTAAAATAATTTTACAAAGAGTACTGGCAAGACCTTCTCTTTTGTAAGTCCAATGAGAACTGCCATTCTGCTTAAGCGCTAGATGCTAAACATTTATTCATATGGCCTGAACCCTTTTGTGGAACAAGTTACAAATCTTATACCCCTTTACAAAGAGGTTTGCAGCACACTGCATAGTTCTCCAACTCCACAGTCTAATCTCACAATGCTTTCAAAGGGAATGGAAGGTAACCCTTTGATTTTTTGAGTCATGTTATGCCAAAATGACACCAATGATTATTTAAGAGACCTCATGCAACCCCTTTGTACCCTGTTTCTTTTTCGGCGCCATTATCATGCACTGTTTAACTCGGGGAAAAAAGGTAAGGCTTGCACTCAAAGAAATTTCCCCTCGAACTCTAGAACATGTGCGGTAGGTTCTTTGAATACAGTACTTTGTGTTATACGCACCATTGTTACAACTCGTTTTTCAAGCTCAATGAATTCTGGGCTGCTGCGATTCCTGAGTGCTTCTTCAAATGGTTCTCCTGTGAGGGTTGCTTCGAGAACCACAACAGGCAGACTTTCATTGTCTACAGTAGTCATTGGTCCACTGGTTGTTGATCCATCAGTTGTTGATTCTACAGTTGATGTGTGATGGATGACAAAAGGTTATTATTAGGATGAGCTCCGGCCAGAATTGATACTTGAGGGAGGAAAACGTAAATTCTTGTAGGAAATGTTTTACTCACCAATTACTTTGATGGAGGTGGTATTAATAGTCAGGTTGAAGGTTATGCTGCTGTTTTCCACAGCCTCAACTAAGACATCTACAACCTCGGAAGCCTCTGGAATTTGATCCTGTGGAAGTGTGTTGTCAAACTCAAGCTCCACCACTATTCTGACGTTTTCCATGTCCCGACTATTTAGAATAAAAAAACACACAGATTGATCAATCCAAATTGTTTGCAAAATTGCATGGATTTTTCCTCATTCTAATATTATATCGCAATTCCTACGGCCTACTGAAGTCTTTAAATACGTATGACCATTGGCCAAAAGATGGTTTCCTGGTTAGAATGTGATGTTGTTTATTTCTGAGACTTGCAAGCTTCTAAAGATTACCTAAATTCGATGACATTGGTCTGGTTGAAATCAGACCCAAACCTCTCTCCAAAGATGAAGTCGCACTGTGAACAAGAAGGAAAATGTCAAACATAAAGCATGGTTAAATTGCAGTGGTTTTTTAAATTACATCAGACACAATGGCAAAATTAATCAAGTCAGCCTACTTCAAGAGGATAAAGTTTGGCCCTAAAATAATATTACAAAGAGTACTGGCAAGACCTTCTCTTTTGTAAGTCCAATGAGAACTGCCATTCTGCTTAAGCGCTATATGCTAAACATTTATTCATATGGCCTGAACCCTTTTGTGGAACAAGTTACAAATCTTATACCCCTTTACAAAGAGGTTTGCAGCACACTGCATAGTTCTCCAACTCCACAGTCTAATCTCACAATGCTTTCAAAGGGAATGGAAGGTAACCCTTTGATTTTTTGAGTCATGTTATGCCAAAATGACACCAATGATTATTTAAGAGACCTCATGCAACCCCTTTGTACCCTGTTTCTTTTTCGGCGCCATTATCATGCACTGTTTAACTCGGGGAAAAAAGGTAAGGCTTGCACTCAAAGCAATTTCCCCTTGAACTCTAGAACATGTGCGGTAGGTTCTTTGAATACAGTACTTTGTGTTATACGCACCATTGTTACAACTCGTTTTTCAAGCTCAATGAATTCTGGGCTGCTGCGATTCCTGAGTGCTTCTTCAAATGGTTCTCCTGTGAGTGTTGCTTCGAGAACCACAACAGGCAGACTTTCATTGTCTACAGTAGTCATTGTTCCACTGGTTGTTGATCCATCAGTTGTTGATTCTACAGTTGATGTGTGATGGATGACAAAGGTTATTATTAGGATGAGCTCCGGCCAGAATTGATACTTGAGGGAGGAAAACGTAAATTCTTGTAGGAAATGTTTTACTCACCAATTACTTTGATGGAGGTGGTATTAATAGTGAGGTTGAAGGTTATGCTGCTGTTTTCCACAGCCTCAACTAAGACATCTACAACCTCGGAAGCCTCTGGAATTTGATCCTGTGGAAGTGTGTTGTCAAACTCAAGCTCCACCACTATTCTGACGTTTTCCATGTCCGGACTATTTAGAATAAAAAAACACACAGATTGATCAATCCAAATTGTTTGCAAAATTGCATGGATTTTTCCTCATTCTAATATTATATCGCAATTCCTACGGCCTACTGAAGTCTTTAAATACGTATGACCATTGGCCAAAAGATGGTTTCCTGGTTAGAATGTGATGTTGTTTATTTCTGAGACTTGCAAGCTTCTAAAGATTACCTAAATTCGATGACATTGGTCTGGTTGAAATCAGACCCAAACCTCTCTCCAAAGATGAAGTCGCACTGTGAACAAGAAGGAAAATGTCAAACATAAAGCATGGTTAAATTGCAGTGGTTTTTTAAATTACATCAGACACAATGGCAAAATTAATCAAGTCAGCCTACTTCAAGAGGATAAAGTTTGGCCCTAAAATAATTTTACAAAGAGTACTGGCAAGACCTTCTCTTTTGTAAGTCCAATGAGAACTGCCATTCTGCTTAAGCGCTATATGCTAAACATTTATTCATATGGCCTGAACCCTTTTGTGGAACAAGTTACAAATCTTATACCCCTTTACAAAGAGGTTTGCAGCACACTGCATAGTTCTCCAACTCCACAGTCTAATCTCACAATGCTTTCAAAGGGAATGGAAGGTAACCCTTTGATTTTTTGAGTCATGTTATGCCAAAATGACACCAATGATTATTTAAGAGACCTCATGCAACCCCTTTGTACCCTGTTTCTTTTTCGGCGCCATTATCATGCACTGTTTAACTCGGGGAAAAAAGGTAAGACTTGCACTCAAAGCAATTTCCCCTTGAACTCTAGAACATGTGCGGTAGGTTCTTTGAATACAGTACTTTGTGTTATACGCACCATTGTTACAACTCGTTTTTCAAGCTCAATGAATTCTGTGCTGCTGCGATTCCTGAGTGCTTCTTCAAATGGTTCTCCTGTGAGGGTTGCTTCGAGAACCACAACAGGCAGACTTTCATTGTCTACAGTAGTCATTGGTCCACTGGTTGTTGATCCATCAGTTGTTGATTCTACAGTTGATGTGTGATGGATGACAAAGGTTATTGTTAGGATGAGCTCCGGCCAGAATTGATACTTGAGGGAGGAAAACGTAAATTCTTGTAGGAAAAGTTTTACTCACCAATTACTTTGATGGAGGTGGTATTAATAGTCAGGTTGAAGGTTATGCTGCTGTTTTCCACAGCCTCAACTAAGACATCTACAACCTCGGAAGCCTCTGGAATTTGATCCTGTGGAAGTGTGTTGTCAAACTCAAGCTCCACCACTATTCTGACGTTTTCCATGTCCGGACTATTTAGAATAAAAAAACACACAGATTGATCAATCCAAATTGTTTGCAAAATTGCATGGATTTTTCCTCATTCTAATATTATATCGCAATTCCTACGGCCTACTGAAGTCTTTAAATACGTATGACCATTGGCCAAAAGATGGTTTCCTGGTTAGAATGTGATGTTGTTTATTTCTGAGACTTGCAAGCTTCTAAAGATTACCTAAATTCGATGACATTGGTCTGGTTGAAATCAGACCCAAACCTCTCTCCAAAGATGAAGTCGCACTGTGAACAAGAAGGAAAATGTCAAACATAAAGCATGGTTAAATTGCAGTGGTTTTTTAAATTACATCAGACACAATGGCAAAATTAATCAAGTCAGCCTACTTCAAGAGGATAAAGTTTGGCCCTAAAATAATTTTACAAAGAGTACTGGCAAGACCTTCTCTTTTGTAAGTCCAATGAGAACTGCCATTCTGCTTAAGCGCTATATGCTAAACATTTATTCATATGGCCTGAACCCTTTTGTGGAACAAGTTACAAATCTTATACCCCTTTACAAAGAGGTTTGCAGCACACTGCATAGTTCTCCAACTCCACAGTCTAATCTCACAATGCTTTCAAAGGGAATGGAAGGTAACCCTTTGATTTTTTGAGTCATGTTATGCCAAAATGACACCAATGATTATTTAAGAGACCTCATGCAACCCCTTTGTACCCTGTTTCTTTTTCGGCGCCATTATCATGCACTGTTTAACTCGGGGAAAAAAGGTAAGACTTGCACTCAAAGCAATTTCCCCTTGAACTCTAGAACATGTGCGGTAGGTTCTTTGAATACAGTACTTTGTGTTATACGCACCATTGTTACAACTCGTTTTTCAAGCTCAATGAATTCTGGGCTGCTGCGATTCCTGAGTGCTTCTTCAAATGGTTCTCCTGTGAGGGTTGCTTCGAGAACCACAACAGGCAGACTTTCATTGTCTACAGTAGTCATTGGTCCACTGGTTGTTGATCCATCAGTTGTTGATTCTACAGTTGATGTGTGATGGATGACAAAAGGTTATTATTAGGATGAGCTCCGGCCAGAATTGATACTTGAGGGAGGAAAACGTAAATTCTTGTAGGAAATGTTTTACTCACCAATTACTTTGATGGAGGTGGTATTAATAGTGAGGTTGAAGGTTATGCTGCTGTTTTCCACAGCCTCAACTAAGACATCTACAACCTCGGAAGCCTCTGGAATTTGATCCTGTGGAAGTGTGTTGTCAAACTCAAGCTCCACCACTATTCTGACGTTTTCCATGTCCGGACTATTTAGAATAAAAAACACACACAGATTGATCAATCCAAATTGTTTGCAAAATTGCATGGATTTTTCCTTATTCTAATATTATATCGCAATTCCTACGGCCTACTGAAGTCTTTAAATACGTATGACCATTGGCCAAAAGATGGTTTCCTGGTTAGAATGTGATGTTGTTTATTTCTGAGACTTGCAAGCTTCTAAAGATTACCTAAATTCGATGACATTGGTCTGGTTGAAATCAGACCCAAACCTCTCTCCAAAGATGAAGTCGCACTGTGAACAAGAAGGAAAAATGTCAAACATAAAGCATGGTTAAATTGCAGTGGTTTTTTAAATTACATCAGACACAATGGCAAAATTAATCAAGTCAGCCTACTTCAAGAGGATAAAGTTTGGCCCTAAAATAATATCACAAAGAGTACTGGCAAGACCTTCTCTTTTTGTAAGTCCAATGAGAACTGCCATTCTGCTTAAGCGCTATATGCTAAACATTTATTTATATGGCCTGAACCCTTTTGTGGAACAAGTTACAAATCGTATACCCCTTTACAAAGAGGTTTGCAGCACACTGCATAGTTCTCCAACTCCACAGTCTAATCTCACAATGCTTTCAAAGGGAATGGAAGGTAACCCTTTGATTTTTTGAGTCATGTTATGCCAAAATGACACCAATGATTATTTAAGAGACCTCATGCAACCCCTTTGTACCCTGTTTCTTTTTCGGCGCCATTATCATGCACTGTTTAACTCGGGGAAAAAAGGTAAGGCTTGCACTCAAAGCAATTTCCCCTTGAACTCTAGAACATGTGCGGTAGGTTCTTTGAATACAGTACTTTGTGTTATACGCACCATTGTTACAACTCGTTTTTCAAGCTCAATGAATTCTGGGCTGCTGCGATTCCTGAGTGCTTCTTCAAATGGTTCTCCTGTGAGGGTTGCTTCGAGAACCACAACAGGCGGACTTTCATTGTCTACAGTAGTCATTGGTCCACTGGTTGTTGATCCATCAGTTGTTGATTCTACAGGTGGTACATGATGGATGATATTAGGGAAGTTTTAGTTGGTGCTCTGCCCAAATTTGACACTTGAGGGAGGAAAAAGTGGATTCATGTCAGAATTTTTCTACTTACCAACTGTTACTCTTACTGAGTCTTTAAGAAAAGTGAGGTTGAAGGTTTTGCTGCTGTTTTCCAACTCCTTTAGAAAGAAGTCTTTAAAGAAATCAGCCTGTGGAATTGTAACCGATGACTCTGTGCTTTTCAAATCCAGTGTCAGCTCTGCAGTGATGTTTCCCGTTTCTGTCCTCCTGTTAAAAAAATGCCATGGTTAGTCAAATGACTAGACTTTTAAGCTGGAATCTTTCTTCTTTTTGTTTGTCTTCTTCAAATTAATCAGCTTGAGGTCTACAAATTAAAAATCATTAAGAGATTACCCAAGGTCAATGGTCAAGGCGATGGTGAAAAATGACCCAAGGCTCTTGTTAGATATCGAGTCATACTGGGAGAATGAAACATACAAAAAAAAGATTTATAAATCAAGATAACATTTCTAGTGTGTTCTTCAAATAAAATCACTCACAACGGTAGATTTAAATTATTTTTACACACTATCAATTGTAATAAAAAACTGATTTGTACACACCAAATTTGCAAGTTGTGCTTCAATATCTTTGAATTCTGTACTGTTGCGATTGTTGAGTTCTTCGAGAAAAGGTTCCATTAGGGTAACTGTGAAAACCACTTGGATTTCAGTTGTATTTGTCCTCGTAGTTGCAGTAGTCGTTGCTGATGTAGCAAGCCTGATTGCCCCTATAAAATATATTCAACAAATGTTTAAAGTAACATTGATTTTTTTTTTAGAGAATTGTCTTCTACATAATTATTTCTCAAATTACTTACCCAAAAATATCAGCAACACTGATAAGATGGGTCGAACACCCATCTTGTGTGCTATTGAATCTGTAAAGTCAGTACTGAAAGTTATTTACAGAAACAAAATACTGACACTGTATTTCATCATTTTGACAAAAGCGATAACAGTCTGCTGTTTCATTTCTTTCAGGGCAGCATGGTGGTGCACTCGTTCCCAGTGTTGCCCCACAATGAAAAGGTTTTGATTTCTAAACCTTGAGCTTGCTGGATCCTATCTGTGTGGGGTGTGCATGTTCTCCCCAAGCCTGCATTAGAGTTTCTCCAGGTACTATGGCTATCTCACTTAGCCAAAAGTCATGCCTTTAAAGTTGTTCATAAATATATGTAGATGTGAATTGATCTCTGTGACTGTCTAAATATGTGTAAGCCCGATGATTTTCTGTTGAACTTGCAAGGTGTTTCGCTGTGGAAGCGCCAACCCTTTTATGGGCTGCACTACTGTGGAACAATTTTCATTTATTCTACCAGCTACAGCTGTGTGACTGCAAGAAGTTTGCATCGGCCTAGCTTATCCCAAGATGTGAGATTTTAATAAGGGAATTGAATTATCTTAAAACCATGTCAAATGAATATCCTCTTTTCATGTGTTTTTCTGCCCTTTGTGGTGATGCTTTGGATGTTTCAGCACTTTGAATTGCCTTGTTGCTGAAATGTGCTATAAAAATGAACTTGCCTTTGCTTCCCTTGCCTTACTTTGTACTCCACTGGTGCCTCAACTACTGTTCAACAGTCAATAATGATTCATAATAATACTGTTGGAACACTTTGTACTTATACATTTAACTTGTTTTTAATAGCATTCAAGTTAAAAATGTTCTCATAGAGTATCACGGATATTACTACATTGTGTGCATTCAGCCATTCATTGCAGGGAGTACCAGTACACAGTGTATTTACTGAATTCTTTAGAGGGGTGTTAAAATATTGGATATATTGTGTATTGTGATACAGTTTAATGTAAGGCCAAAACACGTATACACATTACTGCTAAACTTAAATACATGTAACACCTACCCAGGTAAGTAAAAAAGGATAAAAAACATCATACAATGTATAGTGTACAGTACATTGTAGAATAATACCTAAAGGTTAACACATTGCATTCAAATGATTACTTACCCCTTCAAGGGTAGATGTAGATAAAAGTCCACTGTTTAAAAAAGTGTTTTTTGATTAATCCGTTTTGTGTGAGTGATACAGTGAACATTCACCTGTTGTGTCAGTCCTTGTCCTTGTGTTGTTGCACTTTATATATGGGAGAGCTATCCCTAACAAATAGCATGACTCAGTGATGATACATTATTCAGAAATGTGACACCTTACCAAAGAATTACATCAATACACAGATCATAAGGTACCACCTGTAAACTGTCATTTTCTTGGCTCAGTCTCAGAGTATACTCCCTTGTCTTTGTTTTGTGATAGTAATGTTATGCATCTGCATTCCACTTCTGTTAATTATGAAGGGGTGTTCCTACATTCTGCCAGTAAATGATTATTAGTTTAGCGAAGGAAAACAGAGCCTTACTAAAATTAGACAACGCTTTCCCTTTCAATCAAGTGTTAAGTTTCTATTCTTGTGAACTTGTAGAAAACAAAGGAGAGGTAAACAGGTATGTCTTTGGTTAAAAATTGTGCACCAGAGCTTTAATTCATGCCTCAGCATTGACCTAATCTGTTTTTTAGAACCTCGTCTTACGAGTTTGTGTACCAAAAAAAAAGTACACCTGAGACCTGTAATGAGATGCAAGGTTTTCAGTTATTCAGGTAACGCCATGGTTAACGTTGAGCCTTCGGTACCATGAAGGTGGTTCACTTCTCTTCAGAGCAATACAAGGTGTGCTCTGAATAAGAGATCATCCTGTATGTAACACCACCCAGTGATCAATCATATCTCTTTACTGTATGATTTTTCCTAAAATGTGTGACTGTGAAAGCTATTATAAATATAGTTTATTGATTTCATCCAGCAACAGAGACAAATAAGAGCACTTAAAGTTAAATGTTTATGTATAAGATGTAAAATTTGGCATATACACAACTTTTAATTATGTTTTAAATTTCATTTCTATAAACCACATACTGCTCTGTAAACTGCTGGAGCTGCAGTTAAAATAGGCTTATTGCATCTTAAACTGGCAGACAGGAGAAAATAATTCATTATAGAGAAGAAATGGGAGTTATCATATTCAGGTATATCGTGCACTTATGATGATTAAGTGATAAAAGCCTTAATATACCCATTGTTGTTATACACAGTATGTGTTTAACTTCTGCATATTTTATCACAGTTCTCCCTGAGTTTGTACAATCTGCTGTCAACAGACTTGTTCATGTGAATACTGCACCTTTATGCAAATGCACTCAAAGCTATTCTGGGTTTACACCAGGTTGATAAGCAGTTCCATGTGACTGCTTATTGAGAGTAAAACTTTGATATACTTTACAATGAATACTTATTTGTTGTTTGTGCATTGTTAGCTATGTGTCGGTGGCTCCCCTCATAGCACCGACTAATTGGGGGGGATAAAATTCTGACTCCTCTCGTCTTTTGCCATTACCAATGAGCCGGGTTATGACAATAGTGAAGCCAGATTACCAAAAGATACCCTGGCTATGTTGAATAAGCTTCATAGTACAGGCCGCTGTTGGTGTGTGTCTGTAGTTTATTTGGTCCAAGTTACAGTTAGACTTTGGGCATTCATCTTCTGATTGAGTTCTATAATTCATGTCATTTAGGTTAATTGTTGCCATTCTGTCGTGTTACTTTTTAAAGTAAAAAAAAGTACAAACAAGACTATAAAATCTGCATGATACTAGACAATTTCAGGCGCGGTTTTGGGTCCGACTGGTGGCTCGATTCGCAGCTTGTGCAAACCAATTATTTGTCCAAATAATCCTCAGTTGTGTGGTGTCAATACGATTATTTTCTTGATCGAGTCGTAGCCTCTCCGATCTAGAATTTTAAATAATAAACATGTTTCATACTTAATATTCTAGGTCAGGTTCCATGCACTATTATACTCGAATAGAATTATAGCTAACTGAAAATTGTATTAGGCCGCTCCTAAAAGTGTTGTCCGCCAGGATTTCACAAGTATTCTTTTTTCTCTTTCTCGCTTCAAAACAGATTGCACAGCAGGACGCTAAATGGTTCTCCATATTTGTTTTTCTTCTGAAGTCAAAATTATTCACTCAAGTTTCTGGGAGATCTTGCCCAGCTCATTTTAAAACACAAAAGATCTCTACATACAATACAAATGATAAGGCGAGGGGTATCCATAAAGTGAGACTCTACATCTATCATGAACAACTTGTTTGTAACGTGTACAGGCCTACCAGTTTTCACTGTTATAGCAGTTTTGGTGGTATCAATAATAAAGTAAAGGATGGCTGTGTGACACTTTTTCATAATAATGTCAGAAGAAAACAATGATCTCATTGGCTTCATCCTTCTTGTTAAAGAATATAATAGCAAGCTTGTTTTGGGGGCTTCAATACTATTGGGTCCATCATTTACACTGCAGCTGCTTTGATTGTAGAAAGTTGTATGCTGCAGTGCTTACAGTAAATTATTGAACAAAATTTCCCTCATCTTAACCCAGACAAACCTAAAATACTTTTAATTGGACTCGATCATTTCACAACAACAGTAGAACAGTTATTAGGCCCTCTCAAATCAAACATAAAACCAACCGCTAAGAACCTTGGAATCATTTTTGATCAACACCTGACCTTCGACACCAACACCACTAAGCTCCTGTTTCCTGCAATTACGAAATATCTCAAAAATCAGAACAATGCTCTCCCAGTCAGATCTTGAAATATTAATTCACACTTTCATCTTCTTCCGCTTAGATTATTTAAACTCTCTCTACACATGCCTCAGCCAATCATCACTAAACCGTCTACAGCTAGTTCAAAATGCAGCCGCCAGATTATTAACACAACCGCCGTTCACACATCTCCCCCGTTCTTGCCTCACTTCATTGGCTCCCAGTAAAATTCAGAATCCACTACAAAATCCTGTTACTTACATACAAAGCATTGCACGACCTCGCCCCCAGCTACATTTCTGATCTCCTCGTACCATATCCCACCCCTCGTCTACTCAGATCATCTAATCTTGGCCTTCTTTCCATCCCCCGCTCTAATTACAAAACAAAAGGTGATCATGCCTTCGCTGTCTTAGCCCCCACTCTTTGGAATCAACTCCCACAAACCTTCAGATCAGCAGAATCTTTGGACATTTTCAAGAAGCATCTAAAAACTCACCTGTATAGACAAGCCTTCATGTAACCTAACAACCCTTCCTTGTGCTTACTTTTTGCATGTGTGTTTGTGCGTTTTCCTGTTTTTAATATTGCCTTGTTCGTCGTTGTGATCTATTTACGTTTCACTGTTTAATTGTTTCCATATGTGAAGCACCTTGTAACCAAGTGTTTTAAAAGTGCTATGTAAAGATTTACTTACTTACTATTGCTGGCTAGATAGTAGCCACGACAGCAACACAAGGGAGGATGCTGTGATGAGACTGATATGAATCCAGATAACCCAAAGTCACCCTGGGTATGTGGAACTCGCTTCGTAGTACAGGCCCCAGATGTTGATGTTTCAACTGTTTTTGTGGCCGCTGTGCTTGATAATGCACCAGTTGTTGTTGGGCCTCCAACTGTTGTTGTTGATTGTGTGGTTGTAGTTGAAGCTCCAGTTGTTGATCCTGTATGTATTAGAATCACAACTAATAGGATTTGTCCAACACCCATTGTGTCTGATTTTGATCCTAAAGAATGTAACCGAAGATGGAGAAAGATCTTAATATGTAGAATTTATTTATTTGAAAAATGATTTGACATTTTTAAAGATAGAATTATAGTTTCACAATAGTTCCTGATCTTAACATTATTTTAGAATATGTGTTTTAAAAATCATTTGTTTTAAAAATCATCTCATCTCTGACATCTCTAAATAGATTAATGCAAGTCACCTTCAACTCAACCTCTCAAAGACTGAGCTCTTTGTCATCCCAGCCAGTCCCTCTATGCAACCACAGATCAATTTCCAGCACTATCAAACCCTTCAGATCATGTAAAACTCAGCAGCACGAATGGTCTTCAACCTACCCAAAAGAGCACATGTCACTTTATTGTTCAATCCCTCCAATGGCTCCCAGTTACTGCTCTCATCAGATTTAAAACTCTTCTTCTTGCTTACAACACAGCGACAAAAACGGCCCCTCCTTACCTAACTCTCCCATCAAGCTCTACACTCCCTACCGCCCACTATGCTCTGCCAATGAAAGGCATCTTTCCAATCCTTCACAACACGGCCATACAGGCAAACTCACAAGCACAAGCACTGGGACACAACGTGGACAGCGATTATGGAGAAATCCTGAAGTGTTCTGGCTGTATCTGGCTAAAAGGACTCAAAATAAGCCACAAAATCAGTAAAGTTGCTGTCATGTTCTCTATGTTGTTCTCCGATGTGCGGACGTGGACTGGACCGCAACCGCGGGTCCCTTTTATTATTTATTTATTTTTATTTTCAAGTTCGCCAGTCTTGTAAACCAAGCACGCTTCATAATTACATTAAGCCATTCATGTGTTGTAGAACGACATTATGTACAAGAGGTAACCGTGCTCAGCCCCGGTTAGTCCTGGAGCAGTGTAAGTGCAGGTCAGCGGGGAAATGGGGAGGGGGGGCAATCATGCTTAAGCACAGTACAGGACAACTTTGCCTAGCATGAGTGCGCCCTAAGTCTCTCAGTCTCTCTGGACTCTTCTCCTCTGTGGCTCCCCACTGGTGGTGGAACAAACTACCAAACTCCATTTGATCTGCAGAGTCCCTTTGCCCCTGTTACCTACACATTTTACCAACACCTTTTACCCTTGGGTTCAATTTGACCCCAACAATTTAAACCTCCAGAAAATGATTATAGTTAAAATTGTTACCCATGTTTATGTGTCAGGTACTTTATGTTTGTTTGTTGACTACCCAAATAGCCCTTTAGATAAAACAAACCCCCCCAATACATTTAAAGTACCTCAAATTTCTGCATGTGAATAGAACTGTGAGGAGTGATAATGTCAGGACTATATGCCAAACACAAACTATATGCTGCCGCAATAAATATTTTAAATGTAGCCCGGTGATAAAATAGTAATAAATATTTGTTTTGATAAATAGTCAGAGGTTAAAAAGTGGTTGTTAAAAAGAGTGATTAAAATACATATTTTTGTTGTATAAAAATGTGTTGTAAAATGTAAAGTTCATAAGAATGTTTAAAAATGCATTTATGTATTTTATGTCATTTATTCAGGTAAAAGATGTAAGATCATTTGAGAGGGATCTTATGAGAAAAGTGTACCTAGTCGCAGATAGTTGGTTGTGTTAATTGGCTCACGTGATGAGGACAGCGTGTGTGAGAGATGGGAAAAAAGGAGAGAGACGGAGAGTTAACGAGGCATGCAGGAGTTTTGTCCTAGTGATTCTTTCTGGGAAGTTTTGCACCACGCTTGTGTATTAACTTGATTATTAGCAAGGTCATGTGCATGTCTGTAAGTAACGGAACCACTGCTCGAAGTTTTGATGTACTGTAGGACTTAATTAGCTGCTCGTTAAACAAGTGAGCAGAGAGGAAAACGTGGACGGACGGTGTGCGGCTGCTAGCTAACTCAGCTCGACATTGTAGCTTCGTCTGGACGGTTTTTACATTTAGTTTTGATTGTTTTCGACCTGAAAACGTGAGACAACAACCAGATAGCGCTCTGAGCCACCTGCGGATGCTCAGAGTTCCTCTGGCAGCGCTGGATAATCACTGGACTTCATGACTCTTCTTGCTGCCATCGTGCTCCTGTAGAGAGGTTGACGGACAGGTAACTTTATCTGTTGACCTTACATCTTGGAAAAGGTACTGATTGAATTATTTTATTTTGCTCAGGTTGAGTGAAGCGACCAATACGTTTTTGGTCACACCGCACAGAAGCAGCGAAACAGGCCTGCACCAGGTTAAGCTATCTTGCCGGCTTAGTGAGTGTTTTGTTGTAAAGGTTAAAAACATAAGAAAACGGTTGTTTTTGTGTACGATCAGAAACAGATATTCCACTGTTTAAAGGTGACACTAGTATTTACATTGAGACATATATTGATAACAAAAGGTGAATTTGAAGGTGATCTTTATTTTATTTGGATTTAAACAATTAAAGTAAGAAATTACTTATTCAACTTTAAAGCAGTTTCTGTGTGTAATTATGATTTTAGAGGTTTAAAGGGTCAGTACACTTATTAATATTTTACCTTTAAAGGAACAGTAGCCTATGTAGAATTGCATGCTAATGTTTACATTAAAATATCTAACTTAAATTAAAAATGGAGTAAACCCATGTTATATATATTTTTTAGTTGAGTACTTACATCACCTCAAATATTTCCAAAAGTTATCAAAGCCAGAGAAATCCGTAATTTTATGGTTGTAACGGACGTGTCTTTTAGGCAGCCGCCATGATGAGCCGCCATGACAGACACGAAATGTTGATCGTTGTCAAGGAAACACCGGGGCTGTGTCCGAAATCACTCCCTATTCACTATATAGTGCACTTTATAGTGAACACGCCATTTTGTAGTGCTGTCCGAATTCATAGTGAGCATGGTCATACCCTGTATAGTCCACTCAATGTATCCCACAATGCATTATGAAAAGTAGTGGACAAGCGATGGTCACTATCTGAGCAATATATACCATCATGCATTGCGGTTTTACGAGCGGAGAGTGGCGTTTCACTCGGCTGCTCTCAGACGGACGAGAGGAGCGACCAGTGTGAACACAGAAACACAATAAAGTTCATATTTGGAGCTTTTTTAATGAAGTCTTTGATTTGTTTAAATAAAGAGTAAATATCGTTAACGTTAGTGACGGTAGTTTGTCCTGATGATGATGACAAACACGAGAGGAGGGTCTGTGAGCATAAATAAATGAGTTTTGGTCCGAAAATGTTTCATTATATGTAAAATTCAATATTTTATATGTATTTATTATTCGTAAATGTTTTCTTGAAAATCCACTCAGTTTAATAGAAGTTATCACTGAAATTCATGCCGTTATTTACCGTTATTATTGATCCTCGGCCGTTGTTAAGCTGCACGTTCCCATGAGACCCTGCGAGGAGCGACGTCATCTCTTTTGTTATTGTTTTGATTGAGAGCCCCCTTGCGGCAGATTTTACATACTTTACGTTTAAGTTTGCTAAATGTAGGTTAAATACAGAGAGTTTACTTTACTTTACTTTTGGGTGTTTCTTGGGTTGATGCTGTTGATATTATAGTAGGAGATATGAATTTTGTTGGTGTGGCTTGTGTTGACTTTGCGTCTGTTATAAAAGTTGTATCAAATCCTGATGATGTAGACCTTTCTGAGGACACAGATGTTACAACAGTATATGGTGTTATGGGTTCTTTTACAGTGAACACTAATTCAACAGGTGTTGTGTTGGTATACGTTGTAGATTTCGTATTTTCTTTTGATGTTATTTGTGTGGTAGATGTTGTATGACCTGTCAGTGAATTTTCTGTGAAGTTGATGAATGTTGACTTTTGTGATACAGCTGTATCCATGGTTGTGATTTTGTTAGATTGGGTTGCAGTTTTGATGGATTGTGAAGTTTTTGGCGGCATGGTCACTAATTCTGATGAAGAAGGTTGACTGTTGTGTGTTGCCTGCACTGTGGAAATTACAGTCTGTGTTGCCGTTCCTTCTATTGTTGTTGATACTTTGGGTTTTGTAGACACTAGTTGAAAATGGCATTTTAATGTTGACTTCTGTGGATGGAGAAATTTGACTTGCAGTTGTTGTTGACGCTGATGTTGTTACAGATGCTGGACTATGCACCAGTGATATGGTTGATACTGACGTGGCCGCAGTGTTGCCAACTTGGCGACCTTCTCGCTAAATCTGGCGACTTTCCATTATCCTCTTGGTAACTTTTTTTGTCAAAAGCTAGTAGCGAAAAATCTAGCGACGTTTTATTTTGAGAAGTGATGGCCTATTTCAATGGCAAAAAACCCCTAAAAATCAACAAGAGAGTTCATTTGTAGTTCTAAACATATTTAGGTTTTTTTTTACTCACTTTTTGTCTCTCCTACAACGTTATTTTTCTCCTACAGCCTCCATTACGAGTACATGTTATTGCCAACTTTTAGGACAGCCAATAGCTACTTTCCTTACAGAGGAGTTGGCAACACTGCGTGGCTGATGCTGTAGTTCGTGGTGAAGTTAATTGCGCCACCATGTCTGTAGATGCTGTTCCCATCGATGCTTTAGTTTGTATTGGAGTTATAGTGTCAGTAATTGTAGATGTGATAGTTTGAGATGCAGTTGTGATTGATGTTTCTAAAAAAGATGAACTCTCAGTTGTGACTGTCTTTTACTGAAGATACATTTTGTTGTATTGTTAAAATGGACTCTGTAATGACTTGGGTTGTTTTAGATTTGGGGCCCACAGTCGTATTATTTGATTTGTTTGTTAAATGTGCTCTTTGTGTTAGTGTTGTGGAGTTTATTGTATTTATTATAAAATATGGCTCTTCTATCTGTGTTGTGTCTGGAGTTTCAAGTACAGGAGTGGTTCTTGAAAAAGCAGCAGCTTTTGAAGTATCTGGAATGTTGGTTGGTGTGATGTGATCTGTGATGTCTGAGAGCTTAGGTGTGGTTTGCACAGCAGTTGCAAATATGTTTGTTGGTGATCTCACAGTATGAGTATTTCCCAGGGTTGATGATGGTTCTGACGTAGGCTTGCTTGTGGACATGTAAGGTGATGGACTGGTTTGATCAGATTCATGAACAGCAGTCACAAAATGATCCTGAGAAACATTATTCATTGCTGTTGCAGTTGCATTATTTGGACTTTCCTCTGATGATGTAGCAGTGATTTCCCCTATTGCCACTGATGTTTCTCTGTTGTCTCCAGTTACATTTGGTACAGAAGCAGCCATGATTTCATCTTTACTGTTGGAGGTACAGCGGGGAAAATAAGTATTGAACGCGTCAACATTTTTCTCAGTAAATATATTTCTGATGGAGCTATTGGCATGAAATTTTCACCAGATGTCGGTAACAACCCAAGTTATCCACACATACAAAGAAAACAAAAGAAATAAGTCCATACATTAAGTTGTGTGTAATAAAGTGGAATGACACAGTGAAAAAGTATTGAACACACTTGCTGAAATGTATTTAATACTTTGTAGAAAAGCCTTTGTTGATAATGACAGCTTCAAGCCGCCTCCTGTAGGAAGAAACTAGTCGCATGCATTGCTCAGCTGTGATTTTTGCCCATTCTTCCACACAAACCGTCTTCAAATCTTGAAGGTTCCAGGGGCATCTTCTATGAACTCTGATCTTTAGTTCTTTCCAGAGATTTTCAATTGGATTCAAGTCGGGTGATTGACTAGGCCATGCTAACAGCTTTATTTTCTTTCTCTGAAACCAATTGAGAGTTTCCTTGGCTGTGTGTTTGGGATCATTGTCTTGCTGAAATGTCCACCCTCGAGCATCCTGGTGGATGGCAGCAGATTCTTCTCAAGAATGTCCCGGTACATTTCTCCATTCATCCTTCCTTCAATTATATGAAATCTGCCAGTGCCAGATGCTGAAAAACAGCCCCACACCATGATGCTCCCACCTCCAAACTTCACTGTTGGTATGGTGTTTTTAGGGTGATGTGCAGTGCCATTTCTCCTCCAAACATGGTGTATGCTATGACAGCCAAAGAGTTCAATTTTGGTCTCATCTGACCAGATTATATTATCCCAGTACTTCATAGGCTTGTCCAAGTGTTGTGCAGCAAAGTTTAAACGAGCTTCCACATGCCTTTTCTTGAGCAGTGGTGTCTTGCGCGGTGAGCGTGCATAGAGGCCATGGCGGTTGAGTGCATTACTAATTGTTTTCTTTGAAACAACTGTACCTGCTGATTCCAGGGTTTCTTGTGATTCTTGTGAGGAGCACCTGGTCGTGGCCGGTTAATGGTGTAATGATGTTCTTTCCACTTCCGGATAATGGCCCCAACAGTGCCCACTGGAACATTCAGAAGTTTAGAAATGCGTCTGTAACCAATACCATCCGTATGTTTTGCTACAATAAGCTTGCGAAGGTCTTGCGACAGCTCTTTGCTTTTACCCATCATGAAACTCTTCTTGTGTGACACCTTGGTAATGAGAAACCTTTTTATAGGCAATCAATTAGGACTAATCCAGCTGATAATAATTTGCACTGATAGGGGGCAGGATTGCTTCCTAAATACTGACAGATTTCAGCTGGTTTCTTGGCTTCCCATGCCTTTTTGCACCTCCTTTTCTTCATGTGTTCAATATTTATTCCCATTATCATTTCACTATTACACATAACTTTTTTCATGGACGTACATGTTTTGATTTCTTTGTATGTGTGGATAACTTGGGTTGTTACTGACATCTGGTGAAAATTTCATCCCAATAGCCCCATCAGAAATATATTTACTGAGAAAAATGTTGACGCGTTCAATACTTATTTTCCCCGCTGTATATGTTATAAACTCAGTGGAAGTAACATTTTTCTCAGTAAATATATTTCTGATGGGGCTATGGGATGAAATTTTCACCAGATGTCAGTAACAACCCAAGTTTGCAGAATAACATAACAGAAAAAACATTTTTTTCTTCTCTGTGGACTAAAAAGACAATTTAAACTGAACTTTCGTAGATCATATTGCATATTTCGTTTGTTTGAGACTTTTAGTTTATTTTGGATTCATAAAGGGGTAAATTAAAGGGATATTTTTGTTATAATTCATTTTTTTATTTGCCCCGTGTGCGTAAATTAGGCTACTTCGAGAACATAGCCAAGGATTACAAAAGATTTAAATTGGTAATCAACATGTAGGCTACGATGGAGCGAGTCTGGACATGTTGGACAGGCTATAAGAAATATTACTACGACACTGTCCCACCAGTCACGATTGCGTATCATCACCCATTGCTCCCGTATGCAGTGGCAGTGGCAGACTGACAACCAGAGTTGAGGGCATGTTTGATATTTGCTGTTAAACAGTGCTTAATTTGTGCCAGATCCTGCCGGAACAAGATACGGAACCTACCATATTGGGACTGGCACCTATTTGGTGGCATTTAATAAACCTGCAATATAAACCACAGTATTCTCATGTTTCTCAGATTTCTAAATGTCCGCGGTTTGTGTTGTAGTAAAAAATAAACATCACGTGCGCCTGCGCAAATAAGATGCAGTAATCAGAAACCGGGATACTATTGTTGATCATGTATACAGGGATATGAATAATCAGGTTTCTCTCTCTGCATGTAAACGCCATATCCGGAATATGATCATAACCGGGATAAGGCTCATAATCGGGATACTCAAGTCCATGTAAACGCACTCACTGATGGCAGAAGTATCTATAAAGATTCCATCAGTATTACCAGAGGTGTAAAGTAACAAATTACATTTGCTCACATTACTGTAATTGAGTAGTTTTTTTGTGTACTTACTACTTTTTAAGTCGTTTTTAAAATCTGTACTTTTACTTTTACTTAAGTAGGTTTTCTGTTAAGGATTGTAATTCACTACATTTTAAGTCACATCCGTTACTGAGTAAAAAATGTAGGCCGGCTATGTGTGATTTTCCCTCATCACAACGGAGCGACGAGAGACAGAGACACTTTTCTTGGCTCAGTGCCACTTCAGCTAGTGCAGCACGGATAAGCACCTCCATCACAGCGGGTCTACCTGCTGAAGGTGTGTTTAAACTGATATCTCATTGTCTTAAGTCCAAGATGATTAAAATAAGTTGGCTGTGGCTCTTACTCATGGGCAAAGGAGTGGCTGTAAATGCTGTTACTTACTGCTTTCAGCTGTGTGATAGTCAATAATAAATAATGAATTCAAGGAGAGAACAGAGGTTATTATATTCAGATCTATTGTGCACTTAGTGATAGCCTATGATTTTAAGTTTGCACATACACTGTTCTTTTCTCAGTTCATCCTGCATTCATCCCTGCAGCTGTGTTTTTAATTTGGATTATATGTGTTTAAGTTCATCATACCTTTTTTAATATAGTTTTCTTTGAGTTTATGAAATCTGACAAACTGCTGACTGCAAAGTGGCCCATATCTGATTTGAAAAGATCATATTTAGGGGCACTTGCGCTGTTCACAGTGTCATTACAAAAATCTGATCAAATCAATCAAGCAAACAAAAGCGATTCAGGTCACTCTTTCCTGCAGTGTGAACGCAGCCTAAATGTTTATTAGCCTATTTACACTCATGCCAACAGGATTTTCATTTTCTTTTCTTTCTTTCATCTAATAATGTCTTAAAAAAAAAATCAGGTTGGGACCTTTTCAAAGCCCACCACTTGTTTCTCAGGTCTGTCTCTCTCTCTCTCTCTCTCTCTCTTTCTCTCTCTCTCTCTCTCTCTCTCTCTCTCTCTCTCTGTCTCTCTCTCTCTCTCTCTCTCTCTCTCTCTTGCTCTCTCTGTCTGTCTCGCTCTTTCTTTCTTTCTCTTTCTCTTTCCTTTGCCACATACTGTATATAAACGCACAAAGCAGCAAACATATTTCCTTTCTTTTGTCCACTTCTTATCATGTAGAGATTTACTTTCACAAAACACAAAACACTTTTTTTCAATCTATTCAAGCAGTGAATATAAGACTTTGATATCTCAGTCCGATCGTACTCGTCCAACTAGTAGGCTGCACTCCTAACTGTTCTTACATGAGCATTTAAAAAAGTTTGAGAATGTAAAGCTTGTGAGCCATAAAATCTACAGTCTCACTCACCTCTATGTCCTGATATATCTTGTGTGAATCTCAATTTAAATATAAGCGTAGTCAAAACCAAAAGTTAAGAGCCATGTTTAGTTGTCTCGTCAAAGCAGTTCTACCTGCTACAATTACACCTGAGTCCAGCTCATAGCAGTGACAAACGTTTTAAAGTATAATCTAAATCTTGAGCCACATTGGTTGCCGCGTGCATGTTATCATGAATTAAATGTTATTGTAAGTTTAAGAGAGTGCAAACTTTTATTTCCTGAAATAACGATCTATAAGTTTGAGCTTGTACTTTCTGCAGCTAAATTCAGACAAAACAGAGGTGCTTATCATCGGTCCAGAGCACCTCCGAAATCAAGTCCAGCCACTGCTTGGCCCCCTCATCCCAAATATTAAGGATACTGCTAAGCTGCGAACCTGGGTGTTATCTTTGATAGTGAGCTCAGTTTTTCTCAAAACACTAAAAAATTGGTGCAATCATGCTATTTTCAACTCAGGAATATTTCTAAAATTTTATCATTTAGCAACACTGAAAAAATTATTCATGCTTTCATCTCATCTCGCCTCGATTACTGCATCGGCCTGTTCACCTGCCTTAGTGCCAGAGATGTAGCCAAACTTCAGTCTGTACAAAACTCTGCAGCCAGACTGTTGACAAAGACTAAACGCTTTGCTCACATCACCCCAGATTTAGCATCTTTACATTGGTTACCAATTTCTTTTAGAATCCATTTTAAAATTTTACTTTTAACGTACAAGGCTTTACATGGCCAGGCACCACATTACATCCAAGAACTCCTCACTCCTTACAAACCAAAACGGCCTCTGAGATCTGCAGGCCTAGGCCTCTTAACAGTTCCACAGTCCAGACTTAGGTCAAAGGGTGATCGAGCTTTCGCTGTACTGGCTCCTCAGCTTTGGAACAATCTTCCTGTTAATGTTAGAGCTGCTGACACTGTTTCTGTTTTTAAATCCAGACTTAAGACACATTTTTATACACTTGCATTTTTAAACAGATTTTATTTGTTTTACTTATTAACGGTCTGTTGTTCAATCATGTCATTTAAGCTTATTTTGTTTTGCTTAAATGTGTGTGTAATCATTATTTTATTTTACTTTTAATCTCTTTTAATTTGTTTGTGTTTTTGCGGTAACTGTTTTTAACTTCTTTCATTGATTGTGTTGTGTATATATGTTGTCTATGGGAAGCACTTTGTGCCTCTGGCTTGAAAAGTGCTATATAAATAAAATTATTATTATTATATAAGCACAACTTTGTTTTCATTGAGAAAAATTTCAGAACAAACAAAGCTGTCACAGTTCAGTTAGTTTGACGCATGTGGCCTGACGCAAGTAAAAAAACATTGACAACCATCCTGTTCTGCAACAATCCATTCTCAACTTTATTTTGATAGATTGTCACCAGGAGACAGAACATTAAATCTCTCCTGAAATTTCCCAGTCATCACAATGCATGTCTTAGAGGTGTGAGTGGACAGTTTAGAAAGCAACTAAGTGGTTGGAGACCCCAGTGAATCAATGTTTAGTGAAAGGATTTTGAGTATATATTCAACGAGATAGATGAATCAATACACCGTAGTTTGCTTTCACTTCAGCATCAGTAAAAGAAAATCGAATGTGACATGAGGGAGTCTGTTCGCCTGCTGTAACTACTGAAAGCAAACTTTCCCATTAATTGCGTATTGCAAGTGGCTGATTTACTGCTCAAAGTATGCTGGGATACCCGCCAGCATGGACCAGGCTGGTTGTGCCATTTCTAACAACTTTTCTCCTTAATTCTGGCATGATCATCATTTTAAAGAAAGCCAGCAGTGAAGTCATTTTAAACAAATACGACCTTTGGGGAGCTGGTTTGGTCGTGTACAGTGGGTCCATTCGTTCACACAATCCTGGCTTTTTTTTAAGGTTTATTTTGGGCTTTTTATGAGAGAGAGTGGGGAATGACAAGCGGGAAATGGGCCAGGGTTGGACTTGAACCCAGGCCGCCCGCCTGGAGGACCATGGCCTCTGCACATGGGGCACGCACAACAGCCACAAGGCCACCAGCGCCCCCCACACAGTCCTGGTTTTGGAGCTGAGGCAGAGTCGGGGATCCCTTGTATTTTATGTCACACCATATGAAGCAATCATCTTTGCAACTTCACTGACAAAAGCCATGCACTCTTTCCTCTAAATCTGTGCCCTTTGTCTTGTTAACATAGTTTTAGACAAGGTTGAGTTTTAATGCCGTAAAGGATTTAATCATTAAACTGAATGATCTAATCCCTTTATTATTATTATTATTATTATTATTATTATTATTATTGTAATATTCCTAAGGCCCTGTTATTGTTCATGAGACTGAAAAAAGCTGTGGATGGCTGTGTTCATTATGTCTAGTGTTTGTCCTTTCCTTTTTTTCCGCTGTCTTTACCATCGCTTCCTGGAGCAATACAGTTCTGTGTCAAAGCATTTCCTGGTTTAATAAAGTCGTATAAAAACTTAAAGGTTGCAAAAATAGATTTTTTGTAATCATTGGAAACATAATTTGTTTACAAAACAGAACACTTCCTCTTGTATTGTATTTGATTTGACCCTGTGCAAAGATCCTGTGCAAGGATCCGACAGGTGGAGTGATGATTTACACTTCCTTAATCTCATATTTGAGTGTCACTGTCTGTGACATCATTCTTAATAAAAAATCTAAATCTTACTGCTCCAAAAAACAGCAAATCATTTCTGTCAGTGACAACACTAACATTTTACAGTAAGCTTAAATGTCTTATAAACTGACTGTCAGTTGTTTTTTCTTTAAAACCAAAACTTGTTTCCCAGCCAATCACAGACTGGTTATAGGGACATAGTTCAACACCAGCTGAGTACCGTATTGACCCGAATATAGGACGACCCTGAATATAAGACGACCCCCCCTTTTCAAGCCCCATATTTTGGAAAAATACTTTGAGGACCAAATCTTGTTTAAATACTAAAATTCATTTATTTGAAAACAATAAAACACATTCAAAACAGCAAATACATCTGTAGTTTTTAACTTTAAGATTGAACTTTTAAATATGCCTACCGGTAATTTATTTAATTAAATAAAAAGGAAATAAAAACATCAAATTATCACATTTATCACATACAAATTGTCACATAAGGTATACCATAAAAATAACACCGAAAAGTAGTGCATTACCTGTATGCTATAGTGCAAAAACATGTCCGAAATAAATAAATAAAAACATCAAAACAAAACATCAATTAACAAGCAATTAAACATCAAAGTGAACTCAAACTGTAGAACATAGAAATCTGACTTTATTGCAACAAAATGCAAAGTTGCCGAACTTTGCTCTCAAGTGTGTCATGTCAGGATATCTGTCTTTTACTCACAAAGGTCCTCTGCCTCACTGTCCTCCTCACTGTCAGTGTCCCCACTCACATCCTCCGGTCCAGCCGGCTCCTCCCACAGCACATCATCCTCGCTGCCATCCAAGGCATTTGATATGCAGCATTTCTTAAATCCTCTGATGATGCTGTCTGAGGAAATTGCAGCCCATGCGTGGAGAACCCATTCACAAAGCAAACGCACAGCAGGCTTTTGGATTTTTCCAGATGGTGTTAAATTGTGGTTACCAGAAAGAAGCCAATCTGTGTAACTCTTGCGCAGATGATCCTTGAAAGGCTTGTTGACAACCACATCCAACACCTGTGGCTGGCTTGTCATCCCCCCCGGTATGATAACGAGGTCTCCATTCATCTTCCGTACCTGAGTTTTGACAGGCTCAGTCAAGTGTCCGCGGAATGAATCGAGAACAAGCATGTTCCTCTTTTTTCTGAGTGCCCCATGTCGTCTCCCCTACACAACTTTCAGCCAGTCCACGACAAGCTCAGAATCCATCCAGCCCTTTTCCTGGGCACGTATGATAATGCCAGCTGGCATTGGCTCTTTCGGTACCGTCTTGCGTTGCAGCACCACGTACGGGGAAAGTTTGGTTCCGTCTGCGAGGCATGTTAGCATGACAGTAATGCGGCTCTTCTCGTTTCCCGTGGATTTCACAATCACAGACTTGTCACCCTTTTTATGTACAGTGACAGATGTTGGCATGTCAAAAAACACAGTTGTTTGGTCAGCATTGCCCATCTGATCCAGGGGGTATAAGTGCTTTCTCCGCAAGTTAATCACATAGCGCTGAAAAGAGAGCAGCTTCTCTCTGAAGTCTGAGGGCAAGCGCTGGGCCAGACTTGTCCTGCGCCTCAAACACAGTCCATTGCGCCGCATCATTCGGCAGCACCAGCCGACACTGGCTTTAAACTCGGTGGCGGGAATTTTAAGCTCTCTGGCGATTTCCAAAGCTTTTATATGAATGACGGCCCGAGTAATTGGCAGTCCCTCATCTCCTTTTTCAATCACATACTCACACACCCTCTGATCAATCTCATGGAAACGGCCGGTTTTGGGACCACGGAAAGCTTTTCTTTGGCTGTTAGCATCTTTAAGACGGTCTTTTTGGGCTCGCCATTTACGTACATTACATTCCGCGACACCATACTTCTTTGCTGCTTGGCAGTTGTTTGACGACTCTGCCAGATGAATCACCATCATCTTAAAGTTAGCATCAAAACTTCTTCTCATCTGTTTGTTCACTTGCCCCACTTTTGAGCCGCTTTGTTCCGGACGGTCACTGTGTCTCTCCATCATTCAAGCAAACTGTCACTGTTGTCAGTTTTGATTGACGGCTCCTCCAGTCACGAGCGTCATGAGCTGCACATTCAGGTTAGGGGGATTTGGCGCCATCTGCTGTTGTGGATGTATATTGCTATTTAAATTTCTAGACCCCGAATATAGTACGACCCCTCTTTCTCAGATATATTTGTAAGGAAAAAAACTCGTCTTATATTCGGGTCAATACGGTATTAGAATTGTATTTAAATGAAGTTATTACTAATCTACAAAAAAACACTTACTTCTCCAACAACGAGGCTTTACAATGTAGAAGCACAAGAATCATTGTTGTGTTATTGAATATTGATGTATTATAACCTTCAAACAAACAGGTGGATAATGATATTATTTAATTCAACTTTTAAAAAACATGGCAGACATAAGGATCACCTTGATGGGTTAAGTAACTAACTTCAGTTAGTTTCACAGACAACAATGACCCCTAGGACAACAAAAATAATATCATACAAAAGGTAATTTTGATTTTATTTGTGTAGCAAGTATGAAATGCACCTCCAGTTGAAATACATTACTTAAGTAATGCTGACTGGCCTGAAAACACAAAGAAAAATGTGTGTCCATGTTGAGGGACTCTATTGTTAGTAACTTTTCCACATCCTGTTGTGACACTGAGCTGGCTCAGAACTTTTAAAGAACCTGTTCTTGTCATATTTGTGCTTTTATGGACCTGAATTTGTACGTAGACTCGTAAAATATCTCTGCAGAATGTGTTTGGGATCAGGGTGCTGAGTGCAGGGCATGGCTGTGTGTCCAGCGTGTATGCATGAGAGTGATGGGCAGAGAAGTGTACAGTATTGTGGTTACACATGCTCACACATGCACAAGCTGCAAAGATTACTTTTTTTTCATGATTAATGATGTTGGGATCTGAATAATTGACTTTGCTGCTAAGTTTCAATGAGCTGCATTTGATAACTTTTCTCAAGGAGTGTTCAAACTTGACAGACCAGAACAGTTAGTTATTTTTAGCTGGTGGTTAACTTGACATGTTTAGTACGTCCAGTGGATAATACAAAAGGTATTTGCGTGCATGACTTGTTACATTGCTCAGGCACGAGGAACTATCAGCATTTTCCGCGTATTTCACATTTTGTATTTGTTGTGGCACCACCATGCCTTGTATAACACTTAAGCCCCGTTTCGACCAAAGGCCCCCAGAACTAAAAGGTTCAGGGACTTCTCTTCAAGGAACTAAAAGGTTCCTGTGGCAAATGGTTGTCTGCGTTTCCACCGCTGCCTGAAGTTCTGGCCAGTTTATGCAAATCAGGCTGTATTGCTTTGCAAATGACTTCATTGATTAACAATGGAAAGAAGATGAGGGCTGTGTTTAGTGTCATTAAAGCAAAGAGGACTCTAATCAAAGTATTAGAAGAATGAACACTGGATACCTCACTCCCCTTATTTCACCGAGACACATCTTTTAGGAAGAGAAATGATTTTAACCCCTGCAATTAATTTCTTAAAGTTAATATTAGGGTAAAGTATTTTTTGTGATTTTGACATTTAAACTTTGGAACATCTGATTTTTTTTTTGTGAATACACAAGATCTGTGTAGGGATCATTTTAAAATTGTATTTCTGAAAAATATTTGTAGTCACCAAAGTTAGAATATGTTTTTTTAATGGAGAATAAAGAAAGAAAAAGTTCACAAGTCCCTCATTATTTTATACAAACATAAAGTTAGATTATTTCTGTAGAAGTCAAACCAAGTTGTTTTATCTCCATGCATGAGTGAACAACTTAAAATACACTTAAATAAAAACTAAACAAATTTAAGAGATTAAAAAAACTATAAAGGTTTTAAATCCAGATTAAACCTCTGACTCTTCTGTTGTTTGCTTTTCTATTCATTTTTATTTTTAGTTTAGTTAATTTGTTCTTAAAGTCATACTTAGTCTAATCTAATGGGTTTGTACCTTTTTATAATTGTAACAGTCAAACTTTGATTAAAATAAAGGTAGGGTAAAAACAATGGGCTCTCAGCTGCAGTCTTTTAAACACAGTGGGTGATCTAACACCCTGCTGTGACTGACCAATCAGAGCCATTCAGCTCTGCAGGGGCTGCATGCCCTATTGTCAAAAGTCCCTGGACCTTCAGAAAGTACATAACCCCTAGCAGGGTCTTTTTTAGGGGTAAACTTCCACCCCAGAACTACATTTCTACCCTGGTAGATCTGGTGGAAACGCACGTAGTTCCTCAAAAAGACCATAGTTCTGGGGGGTAGTTCCTCCGGTCGAATACATCAGTTACATCAGTAACTTGTGAAAGAGAAAAAGACATCCAAGCCAAATGCATATGTGCAGGACGTCTTCTCTGTTCTTTTCCCTCGCAAAATGTATGCTCGTGCATGAAAAGAATGTACACAAAGGTGTGTTGCTAGGTAACGGTAGATGAAAACAAAAGGCGCGGAAATTCAAGAAAAAAATACTCCCTATTATGGTTGTGGTAAATTTGACAGCTTAGGCGCTAAAGGGTATAAATGCTTCTAACTTTTTTGTCATTTATTCTACAAACTTGTAACAACTCAAAACACAACACATACACTATATTGCCAAAAGTATTCACTCACACATCCAAATAATTGAAATCAGTTGTTCCAATCACTTCCATGGCCACAAGTGTATAAAATCAAGCACCAAGGCATGCAGTCTGTTTCTACAAACATTTGTGAAAGACAGGGTCGCTCTCAGGAGCTCAGTGAATTCCAGCGTGGTACTGTGATAGGATGCCACCTGTGCAACAAGTCCAGTCGTGAAATTTCCTCGCTCCTAAATATTCCACAGTCAACTGTCAGTGGTATTATAACAAAGTGGAAGCGATTGGGAATGACAGCAACTCAGCCACGAAGTGGTAAGCCACGTAAAAAGACGGCGCGGGGTCAGGGGATGCTGAGGCGCATAGTGCGCAGAGGTCGCCAACTTTCTGCAGAGTCAATCGCTACAGACCTCCAAACTTCATGTGGCCTTCAGATTAGCTCAAGAACAGTGCATAGAGAGCTTCATGGAATGGGTTTCCATGGCCGAGCAGCTGCATCCAAGCCATACATCACCAATTGCAAGGCAAAGCGTCAGATGCAGTGGTCTAAAGCACGCTCCCACTGGACTCTAGAGCAGTGGAGATGCGTTCTCTGGAGTGACGAATCGCGCTTCACCATCTGGCGATCTGATGGACGAGTCTGGGTTTGGCAGTTGCCAGGAGAACGGTACTTGTCTGACTGCATAGTGCCAAGTGTAAAGTTTGGTGGAGGGGGGATTATGGTGTGGGGTTGTTTTTCAGGAGCTGGGCTTGGCCCCTTAGTTCCAGTGAAAGGAACTCTGAATGCTTCAGGATACCAAGAGATTTTGGACAATTCCATGCCCCCAACTTTGTGGGATAAGTTTGGGGATGGCCCCTTCCTGTTCCAACGTGACTGTGCACCAGTGCACAAAGCAAGGTCCATAAAGACATGGATGAGAGAGTTTTGTGTGGATGGACTTGACTGGCCTGCACAGAGTCCTGCCCTTAACCCGATAGAACACCTTTGGGATGAATTAGAGCGGAGACTGAGAGCCAGGCCTTCTTGTCCAACATCAGTGTTTGACCTCACAAATGCGCTTCTGGAAGAATGGTCAAAAATTCCTATAAACACACTTCTAAACCTTGTGGACAGCCTTCCCAGAAAAGTTGAAGCTGTTATAGCTGCAAAGGGGTGACAGACGTCATATTAAACCCTATAGATTAAGAATGGGATATCACCTAAGTTGATATGCTAGTCAAGGCAGGTGAGCGAATACTTTTGGCAATATAGTGTATTTAGGGAGCCATGGGCCAGGGGATACTTATATTTTATTTAAAGAAAGTTACAGACATTTCAACAATGGCAACGGTAAATTTGACTGTCTTGGCGCTCCTAGTGTTAATATGTATTTAATATATAAGATGTGGCAGGTCCAGCTGAACGGACTCCTTCGAGGGCTTGGCACATACTGCCACATGACGCAGGTTGACGCAAACCTTGTTTGATCTAAAAAAGTGCCTTGATCAAATGAAGTATTCAAGTTTAATATCATGCTGCCATTTTTAATTTGTTCCAAATAAAAATAAGAGGTTAAACCATAAACATAAAATAGAAAATTTAGATTAAACGATTAAACCAATAATTTTCAATTACTGGAGTGAGAAAAAATACATTAAATGAACTTCTTGTTTTACTTTTTTCAGCGCACTTGGGTCCTATTATTATTTACTATTTTAAATCCACTGGATGTTTTCCCTCCTTCTTAAGCCTTCTTATACCTACTTCTAAAGAGAGGTGGCCTGGACTACGTTGGTTAAAAAATATCAATGAACATTTTGTAAACTACCATTTCATTGAAAAAATGTTGACAGTGTTGTGTTTACTGATGTGGATGAAAGACAACAACTCCCAGAATGCACAGCACCGCAGGCCACTCCCATTGAAGCAGGGAATGTTATGATGCATTCACGTGGTGTCGGATACATCGGAAAAACGAGTTTCCGAGTTGTAAAATGCACATGAAACACCTGCTCAAGTCGTTTGTGTTTTGTAAATGTTAACATACTTTTTATTCATGCATGTGTTGCACCTCAACTTTTTGCTCAAATATAACTTTTGACAGTAACATTTCACTGATCTTCGTTATAGCATCCACTTTTTTTGTGCTGTTATTACAACACTGAAGTCGGAAGTCGTGAACACACTGAAGTCGGAAGAATGACTTCCCAACTCGGAAACTTGGACCACCCGAGCAGCACTTGAATGCAGCATTATTTACAGACATTTACTACAACACATACGGACGTTTCCTCAACTGATTCCTAGATTTCTTCCAGAATTAATTGGCATCTTGGAAATTCCTGTCAGAAAACGGACTTTATAGCCCCGTTTCCACCAAGCGGTCCAGTTCGGTTCGTCTCGGTGCGGCACGCATTTTGTGGCGTTTCCATTGACTAAAGGGTCCCCGTCCTACTTTTTGTTACCCTTCAGTTGGGGTGCCAAGTATATCGATCCGACCCTAAAGGTGGAGCTAAACACTGCAGTCCGTTGATTGGTCGAAAGAATTGTCACTTCCCGTGCGACAGCGGCATTAAATGACAACACAACCCCGCCATGTTTAAATACCCAGTTGACTTAGTGAATATAACCTTCAAGGTTGTTTTTTTTTAAGAAAATGGCAGCACGAAACAATGTTCCATGGTCGACCGCGGAGGTGCAGACCTTCCTCTGCATTATTGGGGAAGAGGAGGTGCAGAGGGAACTGGATGGCGCAGTGAGGAAGGAGAAGGTGTTCAAGCTCGTTTCACAGCAAATGGCCGCAGAGGGGTTAGTGAGGACTTCTGAACAATGCAGGTCCAAATGCAAAAAACTCTGCGGCGAATATAGAAAAATAAAGGACCATAATAGCCGGAGTGGTGTTCAGAGGAAGACGTGGAAGTGGTTTGACCTCATGGACTCCATCTACGGCAGCAGACCGGCTGGAGGGGTAGATAGGGTGGACTCGACATGGCAACCTCTCTGCTGGAGGCTATGGCTGAGTCTTTCGGTAAATGTTTTTGGTCTTCGCTAAAGTGTTAAATTTGTGCTAATTGGTGCCTTATATTGTTTGGGAAGAAGTAACGCAGACTTAGACAAAGCGTATTGTTTGTCTGCTAGCAGGTTAGCACCCATTGTTAGCGAGCTAACACTAACTAGCGAGATGCTAGCTTTTATAACCATTCGATGCTGTTTTGCACTGCCGTTTTCTGTGTTCTGGTACTGCATTGTTTTACTTCGTTTGAGTAACATGGCATTTGTGTTACTTTTCAGTTGAAGATCCTAGCTCAAGAAGCGAGCTCGAGGACCTCCATGACGAGGACTCTTCTACCCCTGTGCCCACTGAGAGCTCCACATCGCCGTGTAATTCGCCTGCACGGACATCAACACCGGCACCAGGAACACTGGAAATAGTTCGGCAAAACCCGACTAACCACACCACAACGCCCCGTGGTAAGACATTAAAAGCAGAGCAAACATGTATCACTGAAATGAGGTACCATTATTTGACATGAAGTATAGTGGCAGCATAAAAGGGCATATGAAATGACATTCAATTCAATAACAGTTGCATGAAAAACAAGAATTTATGTTTTTGTTACATATAATGATATATATGATGATGATATGATATAATTAGTAAACAAACTCCTATTCCTGTCTTTTGTGCATTCCAGGAAGGAGAACAAGGGGGCAGAGCGATGCCGCCACGGCCCTGTGGGCGATGCAGGCGTCGTACGAGAGAAAACAACAATACTTTGGTGGAGCAAAAGAAAAGGCAATTCGACCTGATGTTGGAGGATGTCCATGACGCAAGGAGGGATGAGGCTTCGATCACTGATCGGTATATGGGGCAGATTGCAGCTTTTAATGAAGCGTTCCTGCACACACTAAATCGGATGGCAGATGGAATGTTGGGCAGGAACGCTGGGGCCCCATCCAACTAATAACGCACAGAGCACCGGACATTAAAAACACTGGAGGGTTTCCCCTCCTTTTGCACATTGCATTTTTATTTTTTGCCCTTGTTTTTGCACATTGTGGTGTTACTGTTTGCCCTTTTTTGCACATTGAAGTTTAACTGTTTGCACAGCGTGTATACTTTTTTATAAATAAAGTCAATTTTTCAATAACATGCTTTATTCTTTACAGGCTTCCCCTACCTTATCTTTGCAATTTTGCACTTCACATATATTCAGACTGATTACTAAATGACATTCTTCTAGTGATTTAGAAAAATAGCCTCTAAATATTTCAGTACAGTAGCATACCTTAGATATTACTCATTCATCAAAAGTACTGGTGTTACAACTCATACAACTACAATGTAATAATAATTTTATTTATAAGCGCCTTTCAGGACACACTAGGACACTGTACAACAATCAACATTTAAATAAGTAATCTAGTTAAATACTACTCAGAGGCTACTGTTGAGGTTAAGTGCTATGATTAACAGATTTTCAATTAGAGGTGTCCTTAACCCTGTAAAGCCCAAATATAGAAAAACATTAGCAAACATTTTTTTTTACCTATTCGATGTTGTTGTAGGAGGCCTATGGTGTATAAACGAAAGAGTTTTCAAATGTTTTACATATGGGTAAGTTTTTAGGGAAATGTTGTAATATTGTAACGTGGCATTCTGAAATGAAACAATAATAAGTAAATAAATGTATAAATAATACATATGCATTTTATATTGTAATAGATTACTTGAAGGAATAGAGAGGGTGGTGGAACAAGTGTTCATTCTGTCTGGCTTACTAAAAGGAATGCATGCACTACCTCCTTCCAGGTGTCCCGATGCAACAAGCATCTGAATCACACAATAATGTCTGGCTAATGATAATAGGCTAATTATCATTAGCATCTTAATCCTATTTACATTGTACACTTAAGTCACACAATACTACCTGGCTTAGCTTATTATCATACTAAAGGAATGCATGCACCACCCCCTTACAGGTGTCCTGATGCAACAAGCATCTGAATCACACAATAATATCTGGCTAATGATAATAGGCTAATTATCATACTTAAACTTACAGCATGTAAAATCCGAGGCTAGGGGGCTCTCAATCAAAACAATAACAAAAGCTGACATCGAGGCTTGCAGTGTATTATGGGTAATCAATACGAACGGGCGAAACCGACCTGAGAAAGACAAAATGTGTACTGACGATGTATCCAAGTATAATTTACATGACGTTTTATATCACAGCAGCACATACAGCGACAGAACGGCAGCTTTCAGTAGCAGCTAGCGCTAGCCTATGCAGCGGTCTTTGACGTAACATCTGGTGTTTCCTTGACAACGGTCAACATTTCCTGTCTATCGTGGCGGCTTATCATGGCAGCTGCCTACAAGACACGTCCCGTTACAACTATAAAATTACGGATTTCTCTGGCTTTGATAACTTTTGGAAATATTTGAGATGATGCAAGTACTCAACTAAAAAATATATATAACATGGATTTAGTCCATTTTTAATTTAAGTTAGATATTTTAATGTAAACATTAGCATGCAATTCTACATACTGTACCTTTAAAGGGAAACATCCAAGTGTCCCAAAACATTCAAGGGAACAACAGTTTCTGCCAGAACCAGAGAGGAGTTCAATGTATTTTTAATGTTTATTTATTCAATTCTGGTCTTAATTCAAAGTCTTAACAGAGAAGACACATTTAGAACTTAGTTGTAGTGAATTATCAATGGAATTATATTTCTAGTTGTTTTATTTCCATATATGAACACATAAGAAGTGTGATGTCCCCATGTAATGTGTAAGGTGCACATGCTATTTTGACTACCACCCTGACCCAGTGTCGTATAATTCCACAATACCCAAATATGTACATGTTCTACACATTGTAATAATCCCCCTTTTTATGTTTTATCCACACAACATCAAGAGGCAGGGTAAATGTCAACATGATTTATTTTGTGTTTATAACACGTATGTGACAGCAAATTAAACAGGTGGATATTCTGCACAATCTCAACGGAGCAAAACACTATCTGTTCAGATACAGCATCAGACCCTCACGTACATCTCTGCCCTCCTCCTCCTCTGCCCCCTGTGCCAGTGCAACCACAGGCTCAGCTGCAACTGTTTTGTCCAATTCATTCTGGTAGTCCTCTCCATGGCTCTCACAAAGATTGTGCAGAGCACAGCAAGTCACCACCATTGATTTTACCAGTTCATTGTCTCTGTCATTTCTTTTCAGAAGACAACACCACCCCCCCTTCAGTCTACCAAAAGCATTTTCTACCACAACCCGTGCCCTGCACATTTTCTTGTTGTACATCATTTGTTCTGCTGTCAGCTGGCCATTGTCAGTGAATAGTTTAAGGAGCCAGTTTTGTAAAGGATATGCAGAGTCTCCCAATATGTAATAGCCAGCATTCACACCACCGATGTTCCTGGTGCACGCTGGATAAAGGCCTCCATGCTCAACTAACTCCCACAACGTGGAAAGTCTCAGGACGCGAGCGTCATGCATACTCCCATGCAGTCCTGCATTTAGGGTGCGGTCACACTGGCCATCCGTACCGTGCCGTACTCAAGCAAGATTGCCCCCCCCCGCTGCGCCATTCTCCCACTGGCCAGCATGTTCTGCGGTCACACTGCATCAGGACTAACTGGGCCTGAGCACGGTTACCTCTTGTACATTAGGTCGTAATACAGCACATGTAGGCTTTATGTTATCTTGAAGCTTGCTCAGTTTACAAACAGGCGGACTCGAAGAAAAAAACGCGCAGTCGAGTCTGCACATCGGAGAACAACACAGAGAGCATGACAGCTACTTTACAGCTTATTTTGAGTCACTTTAATCAGATACAACCGTAAATTAATTTAAAAAATAAAAGAGACGCGCGGACTGCGCAGTCAAGTCCACGTCCGCACATCGGAGAACAACATGGAGAACATGACAGCTACTTTGTGTCTTAATTTGAGTCATTTTAGTCAGATACAGCCATAAAACTCTGGATTTCTCTATAATGAAGGCTGTCAGCGTTGTGTACCCGCATGCTTGTGCTCGTACATTAAGTGTACTGTGCCCAAGCACACCTCTCCGAAGCATGCCAAAGCTAAGGAAGTGTACCGTGCCTGAGCACGGAACGGAGCGGTCACACTGCCCAAACGAACTGGACTTTAGGGTTGAAGCGTGCTTGGGCACGGTACGGATGGCCAATGTGACCGCACCCTTACACTCCAAAACAGACCTTTTCCGTCCACAACTCCTTGAAGGATGATGGAATGCCAGCCTTTTCTGTTGAAGTAGTCACATTGGTACTCCTGCGGGGCTATAATGGGAATGTGTGAGCCATCAATGGCACCGATACACTGTGGAAGCCCCCACCTGTTCTCAATGTAGGCCCCCATGTCTTTGAGCCTGTCCCGGTTTTGAAAACAAATCTGTTCTGGAACCAACAACATGCACGCAGCCTTGCAAAAATCCTGCACACACCGGCACACTGTTGTTTTGCTGACACCAAAAAGATGGCCTATACTTCTGTACTCGCTGTTGGTTGCCAGCTTCCGTGGTGCTATGGCAATCCTTTTCTTCAGGGGAACGCACACTCTGTAGTTTGTTTCCTGCTTTTCCATCGCTGGATGCAGCTTGTTACAAAGGTACAGAAATGTTTCTTCAGACATCCTGAAGTTATGTACCCATTGTGTGTGTGTGAATCCTGGGACAATCACATCCGACCACTCATTGGCTCAGCTAAAAGCACAAACTGTTGGTCTGCGGCGATGATTATCCAGCAGTTGAGTTATCTGGAACACACAAGTTATTAGTACTAATAATAAAACACATCAATAAAAGTAAATGATGTGAAATTATATTAACAATTCAATAAAACCTAACAGTGTTGGAGGTATTTTTCTGTTAGTTTACTCAAATAAAAGTGCCACTGCTGCAAAACATACTACATTTTGGTATAACTGTTGCTCGAAATGAGAAACACTACATAACAGTGAACAAAAACGTAGTTTAATAGTTTCGTATTGTATTGTTCAATTGAAGATACGTCAGGCAGGCAGAACATGAGTACAAGTACATGAGAAATACATTGTAACACACAAAATGAAAGTTAGCTTACCCTTCTGCGTCGTCGTTTCTGTCAAGCTAATGTGCTGTTATCGGAACTATCAAGTATTATCTCCCAAAGCTTTCTTGTTTTTTCGGCTGTGTTTCTCCTCGCGACACACAGCCTTCTCTGACACAAAGCTTGACTGCGTTTTGTAACAAAGAGCCACATGCCAATGACAAAGTAGATGAATTGCTGGATGTCTTCCATCGTTGGTCTTTGTTTACTGTTTCACATTTTTCTTCTTTGTTGAATGTATTAGCGGGGTACACTGTGTCGCGCTGCTATGATGTCACGCTATTACGTAGCTGACACGGCTATCGGCATCCAGCTTACATGCCGCCTACCAAATAGGGCACGGTTGGCTGTGGAAACGCAAACAGGATCAGGCTTTACCGAACTAAACCGTACCACTGTACTGATCCATACTGGACCCCTTGGTGGAAACAGGGCTTATGTCTGTGTCTATAGGCAAACAGTGACAGCACTGACACCACCAGTCTGACCCAGGTCTAGTCGGCCCGGGCTCCTTGTTCTCACAGCCGCCAACCTGTTAGCATAGCTTTTAAGCAATATGGCGGACGTTAAGTTTCGATTCTGGGCACACTTGTGTCTGACAGCTGGACTGTACATAGTGAGCACATAATTCACAAGCTTTGTATCGTGCGTCAGAAGCCATTCCCTTGTACAGTGTGAGTTGACATTTCACCATGACAGTTAAACAGTAATAAGGTATATGCAGGCCTTTATTGTGACTTCAGCACCAGAGAAGTCCTTTTATGAAGCAAAGCTTAAACTTTGAGAATTGATATTTAGGTTGGTGAGCCTTATTCCATAAATGAGCTTTAATTATCCAGACTACTGCATTTTCTGAAAAACTTGGGTATCAATGCAAACCATGTGCCAGTATGACTAAACAATGATTTTCCTTTTCATCAACATGTAGATGGTAAACTTCAGTTATTAAAGGGATAGTTTTGTGTTACAGCAGACATAAGAGACACATACTGTACATGCAATGAGGTGTGTGTATGTGTCAGTAATTGAGTCTCCATCATAACCTGTTCTGTTACTTCACTTACCACAAATATTGCTCTGTAAACAGGTCTCAGGAGTTTGTTCCATAAGTGCAACTAAAAACAATGTTGAATCTCGAAAAAAATAAGAGAAAAACCAAGGAATAACAACAGCTTGCTGATGGAACATCGTGTATTAAAGTTTTATAAAAGTTTTGTATACATATTTATTCAAAAAAGGGGCAATAAAGCTGCAATTACCAAACATCTATGAATTGTCTTTGCAAAATTTGGGTCAGACTAAATATGAAAGTTAGACAACACTGCTTATCATTTGGTTTGTATTTAAAAACATTATCTTAAAGGTCCCATATTATGCTTTTTCTGGTTTTATATGCTCTTTAGTGTGTTTTCCAGGTGTCTTGTGCATGTTTAGGCACATCTATGTGCAAAAATTCAAAGTCCGCGGAAAAGCTACTTCTCCTACCTCCTCCTGTTAGCAGTAGCATTAGCTGCATGAAACGCTCGGTTTAGCCCCCCTCGTTGAAAATCGGTGACGTCAGTGCAGTGTGATGTCACACTGCACTGACGTCACTGATCCAAGCCCATTGGCTTGTTGTGGAAAGCCGAAGTTCAAGCTGCACGCCCATGTCCACGCCCATGATTTGTGGTAGCATGTTTAGCAATGGCGACTTCGCGACTGCATACAGACATGGCCAACAGACGCGGCTTCTTCAAGTGCGAGCCCAGTTCTACTCTGCATGTAGTGCCTAGCAGTTCCAGTTTAAGGACCCGGTGGCTATCTTTTATTTTTGGGACTCTTTCTCAGCAGGTCAGCCACAGAATTTACTTGTGCTCCAGGCATTTCACGGAGGACTGCTTTGTGAACTGGACACAGTTCCACTCTTGATTTGCACAAAAACTGATTCTAAAAGAAGGCTCAGTTCCTACTCTTTTTGGCCACGATGGAAGTTCTGCTGCTTCTGGAAGTTCACAATCACAGCCAGTAAGTACGCTTCATTTATCGTCTTTTTATTTAGTTTGAAAACAAGCTGGATGTAGCTCAACTGTATGTCTTGGCTAACATGCTAAGTGATGCTAGCGATTCGAAAATTGAGCACTACTAAGCTATTTACAAACTTTCACCCAAAATGTAACACGTTTACCATTTTTAACAACCCCCAGTGTAGTGTTTTGGTGGTCCCGATCAGTTTTTCACGGACTCTGAGCATTGTTAGACTCGGCAAACATGCCGGTTATTATTGTTGTTAGCGTCTTTCTACTCTGCTTTATCGCCACTTGTATGTGACACTGCTTTGTTACTGTTTATCGGTGTGATAAGCTTGAACAGTGCTAGTGCAGTTCTGATTTATGACCGGGGTTCGAGACGGTCAAAACACTAGTGTTTGTGGTCCAGGTGCGTTTTTTTCACGGACTCTGAGCATTGTTAGACTCTGCAAACATGCCGGTTAGCATTGTTGTTAGCGTCTTTCTGCTCTGCTGTAGCTCCACTCCTGCATAAGACGGGTTTGTTACTTGGCGTTTGTCTATCGGTGCGATAAACTTGAACAGTGCTAAAGTCCTGATTTATGACCGTGGTTGGAGACGGTCTAATGAATGTAAAATCCGCTTTGTTACACCTCTGAGCATTGTAAGGCTCTGCTAACTTAGCTGCTAACAGCTGTTGTTGTTAGGCTCTTTCTACAGCTCGACCAGTGCTCAGGTGGTGTTTTCTGATCATAGCACCGACTGCAAAAGAACGGGTTAACCCATAGATAATAGATGAATACAATAACACAAGAAACGTAAAGATGTGTGCAGCAGGCACTTTGTTTTGAAAGATATCTGTGGTCTGCTTATGTTGATATGAACAAGAAGACAGAGCAGTTCTGATTCATGTTAGATTGCCAAGCTAATTTGATATTTTTCTTCTTTGTTTTTCTCAGAGTACGTCACAGCAGATTACACAGAGCAAAAGCTCCAGTGTACCAAAGGATCCATGACGTTGGGTGACAGACAGACTCCCCACAAGTCTCAGAGGTCACACAGACAGTACCTACCTCCAAAGGGGTCATCAGTCCACACACAGTTGGCCTGGGGTACACTAAGGGACGATCAAGGGACTAGATGACAAGCAAAGGTACGCACACACACCTAATACATTGTTCAACTGCTGAAATATCTCAAAATAATATCAGAAAACTGTGATGTCATTCTATAATTGCTGATTTGAGCTTTTTGTATTGTAGCTTGTTGCTGTCTGTGATGCATTACACCTCCACAGGACAGCCGATCTATAAGGGTGCATTCCTCAAGTCCAAAAAAAGCCAGACACAACATACAGTAAGTTACTAATTCTTTTATTTTAGATACCTTTTATAAATACCTATTTAAATATACCTTCAACGTCTCTGTAAATGTTTCCAAAAAAACAGATGAGTGTGAAAAATGAGCAATAACCAAACATAATGAAATAGATTGTTTTTTCTTGAATTACTTTTTTTCAGAATATGTCGGACTTGATGGCACATGTTGGAGGAGGGGTTTCAGGACCCAGGACCATTTATGGAGGAGCTGCAGAAAATACTCTCAAAAGAAGAAGTGGTGGCTCGACACGTGTCCAGGTGAAGTCAGGGGGCGGGCAGAAGCCAACATACTGTCCAGTCGGGTCAGGAAACTGGAGATGAATCCTCAGGACGACACACAACAGGATAACCACTCTGCAGCTGCGTCTCAAGTATCCCCAGCACCGGCTCACAAAGCTGCCAAGTGTCTGCACCGCCTGTATGGGGACAAGATAGAAAAGTTTGACATAAAAATGTTACTTCTCATTGTATATTTACACATATAGTTCTGCACACATTAACATTTTGAACCTTAGCTGAGAATAAAGAATTTTCAACAAATGATTTTGTCACTTGTTCGTTTTCTTCCTCTGTAAAGTGAAACTGTTTGATTAGAATGAATTGAAGTTTTAAATCATTATTTATAGTGAACATACTCTTCTGCTGTTCTCCGTGATGTTCTCCTCTGAAGATGTTGAGGATGTTTTGAAGTGTATGTTGGTTTAAACAGTTTGGTTCTCACTCTGGATGTTGTTGGTACAATGAACCTGTGATGACCTCATAAAAAGAAGAAGAGACCGATTAAAATGAAATCATGTTCAATAAGAAGGAAAATAATGACAGAGGAGGAAACAGCATGAGATATTGATCCAATAAACATGATGATCACCTGGGCTTTAGTAGTAACTAACAGTCTATGATGACCTGATAGATACATTGAATTTTTCATCACAGCAAGGGGACGATTTACAAAGCAGTACAAGGTGAGGGGCTTCAACAAACTGTTTGTTCTGTACAATACATAAACTGTATTGTACTGAACACATGTGTGGACACTAATTATATTGTAATCACGCCAAACTTTGTGAAGCCACGAGTAAGATATATATGTTTGGATTAGGGAGCTATGTTGCTAGCTCCAGTCAGTGACATTGGAAGAGGCTAACGTTTTTTTCAACACAATAACGGTGAGTGTTTTTCTGATCAAAAGACTTGATACAAACACGTTGTGTGTTACTGTTGACGTGTCCCGGTTTAGCATAGCAGCTAGCTGTAGTTTCCACATTTAGCCTACACCTAAACATATAACAATGAAACTACTCGACGAGCACATATTTCAACTGAAAAGGCTGCAAAATAAATACCTCCAACACTGAAACGTCGTGCTCCTGCCTTCGTAGCAAAGGTTGTGGTGTTTGTTTCTCCTCTCCGTTGTCAGTTGGTAAAGTTGATCCTTGTTAGCATGTAGCCGCTAGCCGGGCGGTATTTCTGCTAGGACTGACAACATTCCCGATATGGTAAAAGGGGCGGGACATCTCCGAGAACAATGACGAGCGACTGACCAATTACGAGAGAGCAAATCGGCCGACCAATCAGGTCAGACTAAGCACACGTGGGGACCGTGCTCGGGGGGGATTCAGAGCGTTGCAAACACAGGCAGATGCGAGAGCCCGCTTGGAGCGTCAGTAAATGTAAACAGACACTTTTTTCGAACATTAGCGATTGTGAACATACTTTAGTAGGCACATAAAATAGATATATGAACCCCAAAAAGGGCATAATATGGGACCTTTAAGATATTCTACTTTCCGGAGACTATTTTGTGCTGCATTTACATAAGAATGTGTCTTTTTATACATGTAGCGTGTCTTTTACACATGTAGCGTGCAATGGAATATGAAGCTGGTTTTGTGTGAGGCAACTAGGCATGCCTGTGTTTGTCAAATTGATGGATTGTGGGATTACATACTACTTGAAAGCCTCGAAACTGAACATCCCCGATACCAAAATCCGATCCCACACAGCAGATTCAAGATTTCTGTGAAAATAAATAACGTATAAATGCATTTGCAGAATCTGTAAAAACAGATACATTTTCGACTGAGTGGCATTATCCCTTTCATATAAAGCTCTTCGGTATATGCCTGGACATTTCTAACAGCACGTCTAAGTCCTTTGGACAGTTAATTATTTGTAAATAATATCAGTATGTGTATGAACCTCTCCTTATGTTTGAAATGATATTACTGTGAGGAGTTTTTAATCACCTATTGTTGGTAACTGCTGTTGTTCTAATGGTGTTTGTAATGGCAATGTTTTCAGGCAATTTGCCTCTAGGGGTCATTCCATGAAGCAGGATTCAGCAGAATCCTTGCTTATTTCGATAAGTCTGGCTCATTTAAGTGGGAGCTTTGTTCCATCACCGTAACTTATATGAATCCTCGCTTAAGTCTGACCAGGCTAACTGTCGAACTTAGTTTAGCTGTGTGTCAAAGAATTTCGGACGGGTAGAAACAGACTCATAAAAGACCGTTCCGTCAGGTAACGGGTGCAAAGTCGTCACCTTTCGGCGAAATTCGCCGTTTTGGATCCAAAATAGGTCATTTGTGTGATTCATGTAGATCTGCAATAAAAAAAAAAAAATTGGGGGGGGGGGTGTAGCTGTAATGAATCTAATTAACCTTGTGGCAATACGTAATATATGTATATCGTTTGGCCGACGCATAAGCTTCTTTTTTTTATGATGCGCGAGTTTCTGTTGGCTAAACTCCGCTGCTGCTGGATGATCGTGTCATCGTGCCGGAACATACTTCACCAGCGGAGCTCACGGTACTCCCGTTCATCTCATCCTCACTCTTACTTCAGCTGCAGCAATGCAGACTGTGCAACTCAACCAAGACCCTGGCTAGTCAGCATGACGGCTAACCTGATGCTAACAATCATGCAGCCCAAACTGGAATATCCTCCCTTGTGTTTACAGTTTGATTTAGAAGAAAGTAAAAACTCTTCTGTTTGACACATATCTTATTATTTCCTAAAGATTGGGCTAGCTAAGCACTTTGGTGTTTGAAGAGGCGGTATTTGACATAATCACGAAGTGATCAGCTGCATAACCACTTGAGAACGACGACGTCAGTCGCAATATATGTAGCACATGGCTAATTTACATAACGTTATTTTTCCGTGAAAACATTGCGGAAAGATTTGAAGTCTGGCTAGTAAGCCAGCCTT
>CM036556.1:9778007-9838837 GCA_020745685.1 Tautogolabrus adspersus | reverse complement strand
AAGAACCTACCGCACATGTTCTAGAGTTCAAGGGGAAATTGCTTTGAGTGCAAGCCTTACCTTTTTCCCCCCGAGTTAAACAGTGCATGATAATGGCGCCGAAAAAGGAAACAGGGTACAAAGGGGTTGCATGAGGTCTCTTAAATAATCATTGGTGTCATTTTGGCATAACATGACTCAAAAAATCAAAGGGTTACCTTCCATTCCCTTTGAAAGCATTGTGAGATTAGACTGTGGAGTTGGAGAACTATGCAGTGTGCTGCAAACCTCTTTGTAAAGGGGTATAAGATTTGTAACTTGTTCCACAAAAGGGTTCAGGCCATATGAATAAATGTTTAGCATATAGCGCTTAAGCAGAATGGCAGTTCTCATTGGACTTACAAAAGAGAAGGTCTTGCCAGTACTCTTTGTAATATTATTTTAGGGCCAAACTTTATCCTCTTGAAGTAGGCTGACTTGATTAATTTTGCCATTGTGTCTGATGTAATTTAAAAAAACACTGCAATTTAACCATGCTTTATGTTTGACATTTTCCTTCTTGTTCACAGTGCGACTTCATCTTTGGAGAGAGGTTTGGGTCTGATTTCAACCAGACCAATGTCATCGAATTTAGGTAATCTTTAGAAGCTTGCAAGTCTCAGAAATAAACAACATCACATTCTAACCAGGAAACCATCTTTTGGCCAATGGTCATACGTATTTAAAGACTTCAGTAGGCCGTAGGAATTGCGATATAATATTAGAATGAGGAAAAATCCATGCAATTTTGCAAACAATTTGGATTGATCAATCTGTGTGTTTTTTTATTCTAAATAGTCGGGACATGGAAAACGTCAGAATAGTGGTGGAGCTTGAGTTTGACAACACACTTCCACAGGATCAAATTCCAGAGGCTTCCGAGGTTGTAGATGTCTTAGTTGAGGCTGTGGAAAACAGCAGCATAACCTTCAACCTGACTATTAATACCACCTCCATCAAAGTAATTGGTGAGTAAAACATTTCCTACAAGAATTTACGTTTTCCTCCCCTAAGTATCAATTCTGGCCGGAGCTCATCCTAATAATAACCTTTTGTCATCCATCACACATCAACTGTAGAATCAACAACTGATGGATCAACAACCAGTGGACCAATGACTACTGTAGACAATGAAAGTCTGCCTGTTGTGGTTCTCGAAGCAACCCTCACAGGAGAACCATTTGAAGAAGCACTCAGGAATCGCAGCAGCCCAGAATTCATTGAGCTTGAAAAACGAGTTGTAACAATGGTGCGTATAACACAAAGTACTGTATTCAAAGAACCTACCGCACATGTTCTAGAGTTCAAGGGGAAATTGCTTTGAGTGCAAGCCTTACCTTTTTTCCCCGAGTTAAACAGTGCATGATAATGGCGCCGAAAAAGAAACAGGGTACAAAGGGGTTGCATGAGGTCTCTTAAATAATCATTGGTGTCATTTTGGCATAACATGACTCAAAAAATCAAAGGGTTACCTTCCATTCCCTTTGAAAGCATTGTGAGATTAGACTGTGGAGTTGGAGAACTATGCAGTGTGCTGCAAACCTCTTTGTAAAGGGGTATAAGATTTGTAACTTGTTCCACAAAAGGGTTCAGGCCATATGAATAAATGTTTAGCATCTAGCGCTTAAGCAGAATGGCAGTTCTCATTGGACTTACAAAAGAGAAGGTCTTGCCAGTACTCTTTGTAAAATTATTTTAGGGCCAAACTTTATCCTCTTGAAGTAGGCTGACTTGATTAATTTTGCCATTGTGTCTGATGTAATTTAAAAAAACACTGCAATTTAACCATGCTTTATGTTTGACATTTTCCTTCTTGTTCACAGTGCGACTTCATCTTTGGAGAGAGGTTTGGGTCTGATTTCAACCAGACCAATGTCATCGAATTTAGGTAATCTTTAGAAGCTTGCAAGTCTCAGAAATAAACAACATCACATTCTAACCAGGAAACCATCTTTTGGCCAATGGTCATACGTATTTAAAGACTTCAGTAGGCCGTAGGAATTGCGATATAATATTAGAATGAGGAAAAATCCATGCAATTTTGCAAACAATTTGGATTGATCAATCTGTGTGTTTTTTTATTCTAAATAGTCCGGACATGGAAAACGTCAGAATAGTGGTGGAGCTTGAGTTTGACAACACACTTCCACAGGATCAAATTCCAGAGGCTTCCGAGGTTGTAGATGTCTTAGTTGAGGCTGTGGAAAACAGCAGCATAACCTTCAACCTGACTATTAATACCACCTCCATCAAAGTAATTGGTGAGTAAAACATTTCCTACAAGAATTTACGTTTTCCTCCCTCAAGTATCAATTCTGGCCGGAGCTCATCCTAACAATAACCTTTTGTCATCCATCACACATCAACTGTAGAATCAACAACTGATGGATCAACAACCAGTGGACCAATGACTACTGTAGACAATGAAAGTCTGCCTGTTGTGGTTCTCGAAGCAACCCTCACAGGAGAACCATTTGAAGAAGCACTCAGGAATCGCAGCAGCCCAGAATTCATTGAGCTTGAAAAACGAGTTGTAACAATGGTGCGTATAACACAAAGTACTGTATTCAAAGAACCTACCGCACATGTTCTAGAGTTCAAGGGGAAATTGCTTTGAGTGCAAGCCTTACCTTTTTTCCCCCGAGTTAAACAGTGCATGATAATGGCGCCGAAAAAGAAACAGGGTACAAAGGGGTTGCATGAGGTCTCTTAAATAATCATTGGTGTCATTTTGGCATAACATGACTCAAAAAATCAAAGGGTTACCTTCCATTCCCTTTGAAAGCATTGTGAGATTAGACTGTGGAGTTGGAGAACTATGCAGTGTGCTGCAAACCTCTTTGTAAAGGGGTATAAGATTTGTAACTTGTTCCACAAAAGGGTTCAGGCCATATGAATAAATGTTTAGCATATAGCGCTTAAGCAGAATGGCAGTTCTCATTGGACTCACAAAAGAGAAGGTCTTGCCAGTACTCTTTGTAATATTATTTTAGGGCCAAACTTTATCCTCTTGAAGTAGGCTGACTTGATTAATTTTGCCATTGTGTCTGATGTAATTTAAAAAACCACTGCAATTTAACCATGCTTTATGTTTGACATTTTCCTTCTTGTTCACAGTGCGACTTCATCTTTGGAGAGAGGTTTGGGTCTGATTTCAACCAGACCAATGTCATCGAATTTAGGTAATCTTTAGAAGCTTGCAAGTCTCAGAAATAAACAACATCACATTCTAACCAGGAAACCATCTTTTGGCCAATGGTCATACGTATTTAAAGACTTCAGTAGGCCGTAGGAATTGCGATATAATATTAGAATGAGGAAAAATCCATGCAATTTTGCAAACAATTTGGATTGATCAATCTGTGTGTGTTTTTTATTCTAAATAGTCCGGACATGGAAAACGTCAGAATAGTGGTGGAGCTTGAGTTTGACAACACACTTCCACAGGATCAAATTCCAGAGGCTTCCGAGGTTGTAGATGTCTTAGTTGAGGCTGTGGAAAACAGCAGCATAACCTTCAACCTCACTATTAATACCACCTCCATCAAAGTAATTGGTGAGTAAAACATTTCCTACAAGAATTTACGTTTTCCTCCCTCAAGTATCAATTCTGGCCGGAGCTCATCCTAATAACAACCTTTTGTCATCCATCACACATCAACTGTAGAATCAACAACTGATGGATCAACAACCAGTGGACCAATGACTACTGTAGACAATGAAAGTCTGCCTGTTGTGGTTCTCGAAGCAACCCTCACAGGAGAACCATTTGAAGAAGCACTCAGGAATCGCAGCAGCCCAGAATTCATTGAGCTTGAAAAACGAGTTGTAACAATGGTGCGTATAACACAAAGTACTGTATTCAAAGAACCTACCGCACATGTTCTAGAGTTCAAGGGGAAATTGCTTTGAGTGCAAGCCTTACCTTTTTCCCCCCGAGTTAAACAGTGCATGATAATGGCGCCGAAAAAGAAACAGGGTACAAAGGGGTTGCATGAGGTCTCTTAAATAATCATTGGTGTCATTTTGGCATAACATGACTCAAAAAATCAAAGGGTTACCTTCCATTCCCTTTGAAAGCATTGTGAGATTAGACTGTGGAGTTGGAGAACTATGCAGTGTGCTGCAAACCTCTTTGTAAAGGGGTATAAGATTTGTAACTTGTTCCACAAAAGGGTTCAGGCCATATGAATAAATGTTTAGCATATAGCGCTTAAGCAGAATGGCAGTTCTCATTGGACTTACAAAAGAGAAGGTCTTGCCAGTACTCTTTGTAATATTATTTTAGGGCCAAACTTTATCCTCTTGAAGTAGGCTGACTTGATTAATTTTGCCATTGTGTCTGATGTAATTTAAAAAACCACTGCAATTTAACCATGCTTTATGTTTGACATTTTCCTTCTTGTTCACAGTGCGACTTCATCTTTGGAGAGAGGTTTGGGTCTGATTTCAACCAGACCAATGTCATCGAATTTAGGTAATCTTTAGAAGCTTGCAAGTCTCAGAAATAAACAACATCACATTCTAACCAGGAAACCATCTTTTGGCCAATGGTCATACGTATTTAAAGACTTCAGTAGGCCGTAGGAATTGCGATATAATATTAGAATGAGGAAAAATCCATGCAATTTTGCAAACAATTTGGATTGATCAATCTGTGTGTGTTTTTTTATTCTAAATAGTCGGGACATGGAAAACGTCAGAATAGTGGTGGAGCTTGAGTTTGACAACACACTTCCACAGGATCAAATTCCAGAGGCTTCCGAGGTTGTAGATGTCTTAGTTGAGGCTGTGGAAAACAGCAGCATAACCTTCAACCTGACTATTAATACCACCTCCATCAAAGTAATTGGTGAGTAAAACATTTCCTACAAGAATTTACGTTTTCCTCCCTCAAGTATCAATTCTGGCCGGAGCTCATCCTAATAATAACCTTTTGTCATCCATCACACATCAACTGTAGAATCAACAACTGATGGATCAACAACCAGTGGACCAATGACTACTGTAGACAATGAAAGTCTGCCTGTTGTGGTTCTCGAAGCAACCCTCACAGGAGAACCATTTGAAGAAGCACTCAGGAATCGCAGCAGCCCAGAATTCATTGAGCTTGAAAAACGAGTTGTAACAATGGTGCGTATAACACAAAGTACTGTATTCAAAGAACCTACCGCACATGTTCTAGAGTACAAGGGGAAATTGCATTGAGTGCAAGTCTTACCTTTTTCCCCCCGAGTTAAACAGTGCATGATAATGGCGCCGAAAAAGAAACAGGGTACAAAGGGGTTGCATGAGTTCTCTTAAATAATCATTGGTGTCATTTTGGCATAACATGACTCAAAAAATCAAAGGGTTACCTTCCATTCCCTTTGAAAGCATTGTGAGATTAGACTGTGGAGTTGGAGAACTATGCAGTGTGCTGCAAACCTCTTTGTAAAGGGGTATAAGATTTGTAACTTGTTCCACAAAAGGGTTCAGGCCATATGAATAAATGTTTAGCATATAGCGCTTAAGCAGAATGGCAGTTCTCATTGGACTCACAAAAGAGAAGGTCTTGCCAGTACTCTTTGTAATATTATTTTAGGGCCAAACTTTATCCTCTTGAAGTAGGCTGACTTGATTAATTTTGCCATTGTGTCTGATGTAATTTAAAAAACCACTGCAATTTAACCATGCTTTATGTTTGACATTTTCCTTCTTGTTCACAGTGCGACTTCATCTTTGGAGAGAGGTTTGGGTCTGATTTCAACCAGACCAATGTCATCGAATTTAGGTAATCTTTAGAAGCTTGCAAGTCTCAGAAATAAACAACATCACATTCTAACCAGGAAACCATCTTTTGGCCAATGGTCATACGTATTTAAAGACTTCAGTAGGCCGTAGGAATTGCGATATAATATTAGAATGAGGAAAAATCCATGCAATTCTGCAAAGAATTTGGATTGATCAATCTGTGTGTGTTTTTTATTCTAAATAGTCCGGACATGGAAAACGTCAGAATAGTGGTGGAGCTTGAGTTTGACAACACACTTCCACAGGATCAAATTCCAGAGGCTTCCGAGGTTGTAGATGTCTTAGTTAAGGCTTTGGAAAATAGCAGCATAACCTTCAACCTCACTATTAATACCACCTCCATCAAAGTAATTGGTGAGTAAAACATTTCCAACAAGAATTTACGTATTCCTCCCTCAAGTATAAACTCCCAGCAGAGCACCTGCTTATATTTACCTTTCCTCATCCATCACACAGTTACATTACCAGAAGACTCAACAACAAGGGAGCCAACAACAATGGAAGTCACTGAAGCTCCATCAGTCAGTGTGGTCATTGAAGCTACCTTGGCAGATCCATTCATAGAAGAACTCAACAATTCCAGCAGTCCAGAATTCAGAGATCTTGAAACACAACTTGTAACAGGAGTGGGTAGAACTTAAAGTCAATTGAAACATTTGATGTTGTCTTGAGTAGTGTTGCCTTTAGTGTGACTTCATTTTTCAAGATACTGAAAAGATTTGTTAATTTTGTTTCTTGCTTACAGTGCGATGCCATCTTCACAGAGATATACGGGAATGTTTTCATCAGCACCTTTGTCATCGGATTTAGGTAATTTTTGGAGACTTGCAAGTCTCAGACATAAACTGCATCAACTCATAGCTAGGAAACCATCTTTTGGGCAATTGGCAAATGTATTTTAATTCTTCAGTAGGACTGAGAATTTGAGATATAATAGTAAGATACAAAAATACCAATGACATTTTTGACAGCATGCTCAGTGATTTAAGCTTGGTATTTCTTTTACTGTACATAGCCCAGACATGGGACGTGCCAGGGCAGAGTTGGAACTGGTATTCAACAGGACAGTTCCAGCCGATGAAATTCCAGAGGCTTCGGACGTTGTCAGCAACTTAGTAGAGGCTTTGGAAAATGGCAGCAACATCTTCAACCTGACTATTAATGCCACATCTATTGAAGTCATTGGTAAGTAAACATTTCATACATGAATCTCCCTTGTCTCCTTTAAGTATAAACTCCCAGCAGAGCACCTGCTTATCTTTACCTTTCCTCATCCATCACACAGTTACATTACCAGAAGACTCAACAACAAGGGAGCCAACAACAATGGAAGTCACTGAAGCTCCATCAGTCAGTGTGGTCATTAAAGCTACCTTGGCAGATCCATTCATAGAAGAACTCAACAATTCCAGCAGTCCAGAATTCAGAGATCTTGAAACACAACTTGTAACAGGAGTGGGTAGAACTTAAAGTCAATTGAAACATTTGATGTTGTCTTGAGTCGTGTTGCCTTTAGTGTGACTTCATTTTACAAGATACTGAAAAGATTTGTTAATTTTGTTTCTTGCTTACAGTGCGATGCCATCTTCACAGAGATATACGGGAATGTTTTCATCAGCACCTTTGTCATCGGATTTAGGTAATTTTTGGAGGCTTGCAAGTCTCAGACATAAACTACATCAACTCATAGCTAGGAAACCATCTTTTGGGCAATTGGCAAATATATTTTAATTCTTCAGTAGGACTGAGAATTTGAGATATAATAGTAAGATACAAAAATACCAATGACATTTTTGACAGCATGCTCAGTGATTTAAGCTTGGTATTTCTTATACTGTACATAGCCCAGACATGGGACGTGCCAGGGCAGAGTTGGAACTGGTATTCAACAGGACAGTTCCAGCCGATGAAATTCCAGAGGCTTCGGACGTTGTCAGCAACTTAGTAGAGGCTTTGGAAAATGGCAGCAACATCTTCAACCTGACTATTAATGCCACATCTATTGAAGTCATTGGTAAGTAAACATTTCATACATGAATCTCCCTTGTCTCCTTTAAGTATAAACTCCCAGCAGAGCACCTGCTTATATTTACCTTTCCTCATCCATCACACAGTTACATTACCAGAAGACTCAACAACAAGGGAGCCAACAACAATGGAAGTCACTGAAGCTCCATCAGTCAGTGTGGTCATTGAAGCTACCTTGGCAGATCCATTCATAGAAGAACTCAACAATTCCAGCAGTCCAGAATTCAGAGATCTTGAAACACAACTTGTAACAGGAGTGGGTAGAACTTAAAGTCAATTGAAACATTTGATGTTGTCTTGAATAGTGTTGCCTTTAGTGTGACTTCATTTTTCAAGATACTGAAAAGATTTGTTAATTTTGTTTCTTGCTTACAGTGCGATGCCATCTTCACAGAGATATACGGGAATGTTTTCATCAGCACCTTTGTCATCGGATTTAGGTAATTTTTGGAGACTTGCAAGTCTCAGACATAAACTACATCAACTCATAGCTAGGAAACCATCTTTTGGGCAATTGGCAAATGTATTTTAATTCTTCAGTAGGACTGAGAATTTGAGATATAATAGTAAGATACAAAAATACCAATGACATTTTTGACAGCATGCTCAGTGATTTAAGCTTGGTATTTCTTATACTGTACATAGCCCAGACATGGGACGTGCCAGGGCAGAGTTGGAACTGGTATTCAACAGGACAGTTCCAGCCGATGAAATTCCAGAGGCTTCGGACGTTGTCAGCAACTTAGTAGAGGCTTTGGAAAATGGCAGCAACATCTTCAACCTGACTATTAATGCCACATCTATTGAAGTCATTGGTAAGTAAACATTTCATACATGAATCTCCCTTGTCTCCTTTAAGTATAAACTCCCAGCAGAGCACCTGCTTATATTTACCTTTCCTCATCCATCACACAGTTACATTACCAGAAGACTCAACAACAAGGGAGCCAACAACAATGGAAGTCACTGAAGCTCCATCAGTCAGTGTGGTCATTGAAGCTACCTTGGCAGATCCATTCATAGAAGAACTCAACAATTCCAGCAGTCCAGAATTCAGAGATCTTGAAACACAACTTGTAACAGGAGTGGGTAGAACTTAAAGTCAATTGAAACATTTGATGTTGTCTTGAGTCGTGTTGCCTTTAGTGTGACTTCATTTTTCAAGATACTGAAAAGATTTGTTAATTTTGTTTCTTGCTTACAGTGCGATGCCATCTTCACAGAGATATACGGGAATGTTTTCATCAGCACCTTTGTCATCGGATTTAGGTAATTTTTGGAGACTTGCAAGTCTCAGACATAAACTGCATCAACTCATAGCTAGGAAACCATCTTTTGGGCAATTGGCAAATGTATTTTAATTCTTCAGTAGGACTGAGAATTTGAGATATAATAGTAAGATACAAAAATACCAATGACATTTTTGACAGCATGCTCAGTGATTTAAGCTTGGTATTTCTTTTACTGTACATAGCCCAGACATGGGACGTGCCAGGGCAGAGTTGGAACTGGTATTCAACAGGACAGTTCCAGCCGATGAAATTCCAGAGGCTTCGGACGTTGTCAGCAACTTAGTAGAGGCTTTGGAAAATGGCAGCAACATCTTCAACCTGACTATTAATGCCACATCTATTGAAGTCATTGGTAAGTAAACATTTCATACATGAATCTCCCTTGTCTCCTTTAAGTATAAACTCCCAGCAGAGCACCTGCTTATATTTACCTTTCCTCATCCATCACACAGTTACATTACCAGAAGACTCAACAACAAGGGAGCCAACAACAATGGAAGTCACTGAAGCTCCATCAGTCAGTGTGGTCATTAAAGCTACCTTGGCAGATCCATTCATAGAAGAACTCAACAATTCCAGCAGTCCAGAATTCAGAGATCTTGAAACACAACTTGTAACAGGAGTGGGTAGAACTTAAAGTCAATTGAAACATTTGATGTTGTCTTGAGTCGTGTTGCCTTTAGTGTGACTTCATTTTACAAGATACTGAAAAGATTTGTTAATTTTGTTTCTTGCTTACAGTGCGATGCCATCTTCACAGAGATATACGGGAATGTTTTCATCAGCACCTTTGTCATCGGATTTAGGTAATTTTTGGAGGCTTGCAAGTCTCAGACATAAACTACATCAACTCATAGCTAGGAAACCATCTTTTGGGCAATTGGCAAATATATTTTAATTCTTCAGTAGGACTGAGAATTTGAGATATAATAGTAAGATACAAAAATACCAATGACATTTTTGACAGCATGCTCAGTGATTTAAGCTTGGTATTTCTTATACTGTACATAGCCCAGACATGGGACGTGCCAGGGCAGAGTTGGAACTGGTATTCAACAGGACAGTTCCAGCCGATGAAATTCCAGAGGCTTCGGACGTTGTCAGCAACTTAGTAGAGGCTTTGGAAAATGGCAGCAACATCTTCAACCTGACTATTAATGCCACATCTATTGAAGTCATTGGTAAGTAAACATTTCATACATGAATCTCCCTTGTCTCCTTTAAGTATAAACTCCCAGCAGAGCACCTGCTTATATTTACCTTTCCTCATCCATCACACAGTTACATTACCAGAAGACTCAACAACAAGGGAGCCAACAACAATGGAAGTCACTGAAGCTCCATCAGTCAGTGTGGTCATTAAAGCTACCTTGGCAGATCCATTCATAGAAGAACTCAACAATTCCAGCAGTCCAGAATTCAGAGATCTTGAAACACAACTTGTAACAGGAGTGGGTAGAACTTAAAGTCAATTGAAACATTTGATGTTGTCTTGAGTAGTGTTGCCTTTAGTGTGACTTCATTTTTCAAGATACTGAAAAGATTTGTTAATTTTGTTTCTTGCTTACAGTGCGATGCCATCTTCACAGAGATATACGGGAATGTTTTCATCAGCACCTTTGTCATCGGATTTAGGTAATTTTTGGAGACTTGCAAGTCTCAGACATAAACTACATCAACTCATAGCTAGGAAACCATCTTTTGGGCAATTGGCAAATGTATTTTAATTCTTCAGTAGGACTGAGAATTTGAGATATAATAGTAAGATACAAAAATACCAATGACATTTTTGACAGCATGCTCAGTGATTTAAGCTTGGTATTTCTTTTACTGTACATAGCCCAGACATGGGACGTGCCAGGGCAGAGTTGGAACTGGTATTCAACAGGACAGTTCCAGCCGATGAAATTCCAGAGGCTTCGGACGTTGTCAGCAACTTAGTAGAGGCTTTGGAAAATGGCAGCAACATCTTCAACCTGACTATTAATGCCACATCTATTGAAGTCATTGGTAAGTAAACAAAATCTATAAAAAAAAAAAATTTAAATTCAAAATTACCCTCCATAAAGAATTGTATTTGTTTACTTTTTACTTTTTACTTTTTGTTCAGTAATATGTAGTGTGATTATACACTATCCAATTGGGAAAAACAATTAGTGGGTCAGAAATTAGTTTTTGGGCAATGATGGTTGAAACCACAATTTTGTGGTCAAATACAACTGCAGCATAATTTACAGTTGGATTAAGTCCTGGACTGTATGTTTGGAGAACGGGGACATTTCCTAGTGGCCTAAGGAATGCATGGAACATGATATGCGAGTGCATCTCTCATTGTTGGTTTATTGTGCTCAAACTTGTTGCCATATTGTCAAAACATTACATAATAGCATCCCTCACAACACACATAGCAACGGTCTACTTGCTGCTTCTCAAGTAATGATTCACAACATAATCGCCAGGTGAAATGGACAGTCAAGAAAAGGAAAGGAGGAGCAAAGAGGGAGAGAATTATAAAGAGAATGGCCCTCACCACAGATGCAGAGAAATGTTTCAAAATACGTTTATTGTTTGCTAGTATGGGACCAGCTTAGTCCATACCACACGGCAACCTCCGGTCTTAAAAAATGAAGCCACATGGAAATATATTTCCAACAGGACAAATAGTCTGTGTTGCGTGGCTTGTTTGCTAGTAGTTAATGAGATGTCACTGCTTGCTAAAGACACACAGTTTCCTGTGATGGAAAAAAAATTGAAAGGTTGACTCCAAGCTTTAATGTGCAACCTGACTTGTAGCATGATAAGCTTCATACATACATCACACTCTGGATTGATTGTAAATGTAAAGTCACCCTCTTGGTTGTTTGATGTGTTAAATCGCACCATGCGGACATGACTCATTAGTGGTATTATGTCAGTACACAAATGGACACATTGTGAGACTAAAGCAGCACATAGTTTCGTCGACAGTTGCTGGCAAGTAGCTAAGCACATTCTTGTAGATTTCTGGATTGTATAATTTGGAAGAAAGATTTGGTTTCCATTTTAAAAAAAAGCAAGATACTTGTGCTCTAAACTTTTGTGACTCAGCAATAAATCAATTTAATCATTTCTAATACTTGCTGCACTCAGTGTGATTGGCAAATAACCTATAAATGTTTTTTATTTCTATATCAAAACACTTTTAGGGTCGACAATATCAAATGGTACAACAACTGCTGGGCCAACAACAAGAGGTGAATCCACCAGAGCTGGTACTTCAACTACAGGTCCTGGGTCAGAGGCAACTGAAGCATCCGTGACCACCAGTGGATCAACAAATGTTGATGGATCATCAACAACTAGTGGGTCAATAACAAGTGGTGGTTCTCTAACAACAAGAGGGTTGACAACTGCTGGCTCCTCAATCACAACCGTAGTTGGTGCTTCTACTACAGCTCGTGGGACAGAGGCAACTGAAGCATCCGTGACCACCAGTGGGTCAACAATTGTTGATGGATCAATAACAAGTGGTGGTTCTCTTACAACAAGAGGGTTGACAACAATTGGTTCCTTAGTGACCGAAGCTTCCTCACCAGTTTTTATTCTGGCAGCAACCTTGGAAGAACCTTTTGTGGAAGAACTCAGTAATCCAAACAGTGTTCAATACAGAACACTTGAAGTACAAGTTGTAACACTGGTACGTAAAAATTTAAGTTTCTGATTATTCAAAATGCATTTCAAGTCAACTTCCCTTTAGCTTTTGCTTGATTTAATTCACAGGCTTCTCCCGTTACACTAATTTTTTTTGCCTTTTCTTTCCCTTCACAGTGTGATATAATCTACAGAGCAAGATATGGAATTATTTTTGTTCGCACCATTGTGATACGATTCAGGTAATACTACAAGCCTTGAAAGTATTGTTGTGAAATACATTTTCTTATAACTGAAAGAGTACGTTGTTGGATTTGATTCTCAACTTGAGTAAGTTTTGCAGTAACTATGAATGTTAAAAAAAAATGCATCAAAACATATTCTAAATAACTGAAAAAATCTGATAAAGTTTTGTGTGTTTTTCTTTTTATTCATTTAGTCGTGCTGTAGTAAGTACTCGAATGGATAGCACTCGAGCAGAGGTTAGTCTCGTGTTCAACAATACAGCTACAGAAGATCAAATCCCTGCGGAGCCTGAATTGGTCAGAACTTTACAAGACGGTTTGATTAACCCCAACAATACGTTCAACATCTCTGTTGATGCAGCGACCATTGAAGTCACTCGTAAGTAAAAATGTATTCGATTTTTAAAATATCTTCTAAAATATAATCTGTTCATCTGGGATACTGTTAATCTTTGTTTATATGCAGGCATGTGTGAATGAACATAAGTTTAGCATTTATGTTATACAAATATTTCCAAGCCATATAAAAATAATGGCTTCAGTTAAGTAACATTTATGAAGCCTCCAAAAACGTCTTGAATCCTTCAGTGAATTCATCCATTTCTTTTTTTAAATACTGGTTTGAAGAAGAGCATACACTTTCTGAAGTTAGTGACTGTTCTGTACATCAGCTAATCTTGTGTGTTTTCAAAATCTGAATAACTATTGACATAAAGTATATTATGAACTGCCATTTTGAACATTAACGAATTAAAGTTAGATAGAAGGGCTTACTGTAAGTAAATGATGTGTAAGTGTTCCTTTATACAGACATATAGGGAACAAAAATTGTGAGCAGACAATTGTATCTTATATCTTTCATTGTTTTACAGGATCTACAAATACAACAACAAGTTCTCCAACTGCAGCCCAGACTTCAAAGGCTACAACGTCCTCTGTAACAACAGCGTCCTCTGTAACAACAACGTCCTCTGTAACAACAGCGTCCTCTGTAACAACAGCATCCTCTGTAACAACAGTTTTGGCAACAACTGAACAACTTGTAACACGGACACTGACTTTCCGCTCTGCTGGAGAGACATTTACAAATGACTTGCTGAATCCATCTTCTTCAGCATTTATCAGTCGAGCTGCAATGATCAAATCTACTGTAAGTCTCTCTCTTAACGAGTTGATCTGCATAAAACTGACAAATCACATTAAACACTACCCATTCAAAAATGTATTTAAAATGTAGGTTCCACAAGATATCATATGGCCCATAGTGAACAAGGATTGATCTTATTAAGGCCTCACAAGGTCTAGGTTCTCGTAGAGCCCCACCAAAAGAGAAGGCTCAACTGCAGCAGTCAAAAAAGGGAGTAGATTGAAGGGGCTTCAGATCTCACACCACTTACCACAGTTGGCAGCCCCAAACGACATCACAGCTGTTTGTCCTAATCTCCCACTGCTTACTTTTTCTATAAATTAAAGTGTAGACCGTTAAGAACCTCACAGAGTGTGGAATGAATGAATTTGTAAAGTGTTAGTCTTGAAACTAACATTTTTTCTTTTATCCCTGCAGCTGGAACCTCTCTACAAGGCAGAATTCTCTTCATTCAGAACCTTGGCTGTGACTTCATTCAGGTAATTTGTGCATCTTATGTCGATATGATCAAGGGGATGTTTTTTAATAATTTGTTGTAAACTAAAACGGTATTTCTTCTGTATTTCTAATGCAGTAATGGATCGATTGTCAACAACATGGACCTTTCATTTGCAAACACGAATGTTCCTAATGGTACTCAGATTGCAAATGTTTTGGTTGCAGCAGCTTCAAATATCACAGCCTTTAACATTGACACCAACTCAATATTTGTGAATGGCTTACGTAAGTTATACAAATAAATAACAAACCCAGTTAATTAAATTAATTATTTCATCAGAAAGGAACATACACAAGCAGAAGAAATAGTTTGATGTTCAAACAATGACTTATTTTCTTTTTCCCCTTCTTTTACAGAAGTTTCAGGTGGAGCGAGCCACAAAATCAGTCTCATCACCGCATCCTTCCTTGTGCTGCTGTCATTGCTACTATCAAACCAACAATAGCATCTGTGCTGGTATCCCTTTATTTAATCCTTAGTTAACAGAACAAGAATAATGTTGTTTAATATATTAAAATGGCCTGTTGCCCTTTGCAGGTAGAGGGTATCTAATTCATGATGTTGCAAACTTTAAGCACCTGATCTTTAGATGATATTTATTATTGAAATGATAGGCAGCAAAATCACACTGTCACATTTGGACTGTTATTTTGATGATTCCTTACATAATATTTCCAAAAGACAAGGACAACCGATGAAATATTAGCTTACTGTAGTCCAGATTGTTGGTTGCAAGCAAATATAAAAACAAGTCAAATGATTCATTCTGCTCTTTACTCCAACCCAGACGGGGTCAGATTGGTGTTCAAGGTCGTGTCACTCTTTAACATGCTGTCAAAATAATGTCAAGCTACTTTGCCACTCCCTGCTGATGGGATATCATGATATTTGTGTTCTTAGAATTTAACTTAATTATTGTAATGTTTGTGTTTAAGTTAAGAAAAGCAATCTGTCAACACTTTTAACATTCTATAATCATTTTGATGATGTAGGATAACAATTCTTTCTATTAAAGGCATTTCATATATCCGCAAACTTTTGGACCGTGTCTCATCATTTCCTTTTCATTTCTTTTTTACACTATAATCATAGCATATTAACCAAACTAACTGATTTGCTCATCTTTGAGGTAACTCACAACAACTGTATCTTGATTTAAGATAGAAAATGAACTCTTTTGAAAATGCAAAACATAAAGGAGAGAAAATGGCGTAAAAGAAATAACTACTTCATTTTCTCTCCTACTTAACTGAATATTATTGACTTGGACCTTTGGTTCAACAAACCCCATTTTGATAAACTTTGAACTCTTTTTTCAGAACGATTTATTGTTTTATAAAAATCAATACTGACATCAATTAGTTTATAAAAACACTATCCAACAATATTCCAAATTGTGACATTAATATCTATGAATTACAAGAAGAACAATAAATATATTATCAGTGTGCACTGACTTTTCCTCAGACCTCATGGCTCAAGCTGCTTTCTGCCTGCTGACCGTACTTTAATACATGTTATTTTAGTTTTTTACATGGAGTAGTAACTTCAAATGATTGATGTCAAAAGGTTATAGGTAATCTCCTTAGCTCTTCCTTTAAAAAAAGACTAATCTGGCAAGTAAGACAAAAAGGTGTTACAAGTGAACATCAGTAACCAGCACATTTTTCTCGACGTCTTTGGTTTTAACCTTTAAAAATGTCAATATTTTCTCCACTCGATATGGTACAGTTAAAAAGAATCAAAGATGTTTTTTGTGTATTCTCCTAATTGTTAATAATCCATTTTAATTTTCATGTTAAGAAGAAGCTGCCTGTGAAATCAATTTATGATCAAGGTTCTTGTTCAGGGGTTGAAAAACATCAAATCCCCCACAAAAAAAAATCTATTTAATTCTTTGTCCAAAACACAAGTCCTAATAGTGTTCTTTTCAGTCTTCTTTTACAGTTCACCTGGCTTTAATTTGTGTCATGTTAGCAGAACTTTGGAAAGCCCATGAAGTGAGATGTAAACACGGAATAAGATTCATGTGTTCATTACAAAAGGTTTCTTCCCCAAATGATTGGCGAAGTGAGACACATGGGCATAGATGTGTTTTTTTATACACCACTGGAAATTATAGCCTACATTATATGTCACTTTTTTGTAATTTCCCAAAAGTAAAAATGGATTGAATTGCATTGAACTGAATCCTTCAGTATTTTAAATGGATTGTCCCTGCATTGGATTGGAGGCTATGCATCAAGATTCAGGTTGAATCTTCTTGTCAAGAAGAGTTGCACACCCCTAATCATTGTTTAACTGAACAGAAGCAAAGGGAGAGGTTGTATTTTGGTTTGTTGAGTACAAAAGTGGGTAGAACATCTTTAAGCAACAAAACAGACCAACAATTGAAAAAACAGCACACACTTTGTTTGGAACATTCTCCTTACAAAGGTAGTGACAGAAAATACTGCCAACACGATATGCTCAAGCAACGAAGCTCAGTCTAAAAATACTGTTGTTAACATTTTTGACAAAAAACTATGTATCGTACTTTACTACATTATACAGGTTATTCCTCATTGAGAACATTTTCAGCGAATGAAAGTGTATCTCTCTGCTCTCTAAACATTCTCTGAAGAGAATATTACATAGGACTGTCCAAGAATGGTGAAGCCATTATAAAAGGTGTTTCAGGAACAAAAGGCACTGCTCTCATAACCCTTTTTAAATTAGAAAAAAAACTGTCACAAACGGTCTTGATTTTTTTTTGCATTAAAAACTTGAGTACAAGAAACTATAAATATGAGTAGAAAAACCATAGTGGAAAAACAAAAAAGAGGCCTTCTTTCCAGAAAATGAAAAGAAGGTATAATTAAGTTACTTATTATTATTCATTATAATTCAGTTACTTAGTTTATTTTAATTTAACTATTTCTTTTTCTTTTTCGCAGGAACAGGAGAAAACAAAGAATAAAGAAAAGTCAATAAAAACAGGCCTTTTTTGTAGTATTCTTTTAGCCAAGAAATTGCTCTGTTATGGCTTCTTTCACTGCCCTGCAGTAGGATGGGAATGGTAGATGGAATTGGAGTCTTCTTGCTTGCTTTGGTAGTCCTCTGACTACTTGAAGAGATACACCTATTCACACACTGATTCATACACATTCACACACCACTGGGGTAACAGTAGGAGCAATTTGGTTCAATGTCTTGCCCAAGGACACTTTGACATGTGTGTGTGCAGGAGCTGGGGATCTTCCAGCCCTCCAGCTGAGAGACAACTGACTTTACAAATGAGCCACACACATCCACCCCTTGGGCCCTCGTGATGGGGTCCAAAACATCAGAGGATGAAGATTAACAGGAAGCCTATTCCTTCTCATTAATGCTATATGTTGTGGAGCATAAGGCTGTAATTATTCTGAGGGCCTTGTCTGATGTTATTTTTTTTCATTTAAAACACTGTTCCATATACTGTACAATCCTGTCTTTGAAACAAAAACAACTGTAGTGTTTCTATTTGCCACCAGAGTGCGCCAGAATATCTAAGACCTTTGACAAGGACACAATGCCTTCAGGCACAGAAATGCAAGAGGAAATACTGAAAGTGCAGTTTTGGATATGTCTGCATTTTACAAATGTTGTATAACCATAGATATTTCTGCAGGAAATCATAGGAACAAAAAGCTCTTCAGTAATGCTAATTGAAGTAACTATTCAATGTTCAATGAACAAATGTCATTTGCTCCTAGGATCTAAAACTCAGAAGCTTGACATGAAATAGATGAAGTTACAGTTAAGATGTTGGAGATAAAGAACACATTTGAAAAAACACATTTAAGCATAACAGAATGTCATACTTTGGGCTGTAAGGTTTGTTTGTTTGTTTGTTTTGTCTTAATTAATGACTTTAAGACATCATCAGGCACAGTTTTGTCTCACATTATACAAACCTAACTTTCCCTAAAACTTGATAACTCCAAAACAAAAGTGGGCGACCAATAAATTAAAAACAAACATAAATACATATTCTTGTTGAGGTCCCTCCCTGTTCTCGCCTTACCTGTAGGGCCGGGTAGATATCTTCCCATGACTCCTCCAGCAGCCATCTGGGCAGTCTCTCACGGCATATAATTTCAATCTTGTGATGTCACAGGACGTTTCAAGAGTCACCCCGAGGCTCTTTAAAGACTGAAACCTTGATTACTGCTGGCCAAAAGCCACACATATTGAGGCCCTGGTTTTGCTGTGAGAAAAATGTAATGCCCTCTCCACTTCTGATGCTGGTTCTCAGTAGGTTGTCAGCAAGAAACACGTGTGTTCCTGTGAGCATATTTGGGTTAATGTAGCTTTTGGAACCCCATCGGGACATCTTATCTCTTTTCTTATCTCTTCCTGTACAAGTCTTAAATGAAAAAATAAATCTCATCCAAAATGTTTCTCTTTTATAAATGTTGAACGTGCTACTCACATTGAAACTTGGGCGTGAACATTTAAAAAAAAGCTGTTATGGCACATTCAGTTAATTTCCTCTGTATACATAATATTTTGTCTTCCTGTTGGTGTGGTTTACTGTTGCAGCTCCTATGTATGCATCAGTCTGTTTCATAACTAGCTAAAAACTTCCCACATGGAGCTATTTGATGGTTAAATTAGATGAAAACACTATTCACACGTGTCAAAATAATGTGTGTTTTGTAGAAGTGTAGTAACCATAATTTTCCACTTAAGTATAGTAACCACTTTAAAATCCTTCAAATACAATCAATGCCAGATCCAGTAGGGGGCGATCTCACACTGTTTGTCGAGTTGAAGTGTTTGCCTTGAGTTACAGTAGCTGTAGACAGCAAGCAATGCTAGCTGAACAAGAGCTGAGTAATATGTATGATTGCCTCCTCTCTCAGTGATTTTTTTGAAATTTTTTGAAATGAATGAATAAATGAATCTTTTATTTTCGTGTCTGGCCTCAAAATGGCCCATCCCTTGAGGGATTATTCAGACACATTTAAAAGAAAACATTTCCTAATGCCATTACACTGACTCAAAATGAAACAAATACAAAAAAGATTCAACGATAAAGGTAACAATTCAACACCAAAACAGTGGTATAACTCAATTAATACCTCACACAAAAGAAAAAGAAACAGAGAGAGAGAGAGAGAGAGAGACACTGTGCTTTCAAATATATGCATCTGTTCATTCATACCCAGGGCAAAGTTATGCTGTGTAAGATCCACTCTGAGAGCCTGCTACTGTGCATAAATGTTGTGTTTCCTTCTGTTCCAGGCTTAATGCCTATGTGTATTGGCACTTTATCAAAGAGTTATTTTCTTAGGTCGTCATAAAATAGAAAATACAGTAACAAATTGAATTTTGCTTTCTACTTCTCAAGGCTCACAGTAGTGACATAATCTTTGGTCTTCCTCAGTTCCAATATATTGACCAGTTTTAAAATGTAATAGTAATATTCCAGAGCGAAACTGGGCACAGAGAGAACGCATGCTCTTTGAAAGGTCATACACAACGTATTGTTCACATTCATACACAGTTTTAAAAAGACAATACATTCGTAATTTCGGTTTGGATTTCTTCCACCCGTTTTGTTTATATTTTATCTTGTCTGTGCCTGTAGAGATGCCCAAGACCATGCTCATGAAGAAGATCACACATTTCTGACGTCCATTCACCTCCTATTGAGAGATCCCACATGGAAAACTTGCTTGCCGTTCTGCTGTTTGGTAGTTCAAGCATTCTGTTCCACAAATGTACCACATTTGCCTTCCACCTGACCTCGGATGTATTGGATGTTGTGGACATTCCTTTCTTCTAACAATACAACACTGAGGGTGCTGCAGCCCCCCCTAAAATCATGCACAATTAAAACCATCCGTTTATAAAACATGTACACTTATGTTTGCCCCTTTTACAATCATTTGTGTGATAGTATGTTTGTCCCTTTTCTGTTGTAGTCTGTAAGTTGTTTATGAAACACTTCCTGCAGTGATACAACGTACAGAAGTTCGGAAGTAATCAAAGATGTATTTTAATCCTGTCAGACAGTGCAGCATAATTACATGTTTCTCTAGATTTTTAAGTCATATTTGATTATTTTTTTAAATGAATTTAAAACAACCTCTAAGAAAGAGAGAGAGAGAACGAGCAAGCAAGCAGGCCATAATGCACAGAAGTGGATAATGGCAAAAACATAACTTGATTGTATGTCCAAAGTAGGCCTAATCAAGTTTACAAGTGAAGTGTGTGAACAAAGATGCAGACTGCATTTCACAGATTGACGCTGTCTTGTATGAATAACTTCAACATGCATTGAGTGTGCAAGAAGAGTGTCTTAGCCTCCACCCGTCACCCTCACTGCTCTGTTAATTATATGAACTAGTCATCATAGGCCACACCCACATCTGTGTGAACTTTAAATGTGAAGTTTGTTGTCTGTTAAAGTGTAAAATATTACAATAATAAAATGTGAATTTGCACAGCAGAAAGTATGAAGTCATCATATAGAATTTCTTCCCCCAGCTTCCCCAACTGTTATATTAATAATAATATTAATAATAATATTAATATCTTTATATATACAGTATACTAGTAATACCACCTTTAAAACAGTGGTTAACAAAGGGCTTGACATATAAGCAGATGCATATAAGAACAAAGAATAAGAACCCCTACACTAGTGCCCCTGGTGGAATCTGTTGCACACTTGGGACATCTTAAAAGAAGATAAAGTTAATAGTCAGTAGGCAACTTTAGATTGATCTTAACTGTCATATTCCTGCAATTGAAAAATCCCTTTAAGATTTTCTCTTTCAGAAAACAAAGAAAAGTGATAAAGAGAATATTAAGTTACTGTTATTGAGAAACATTACACATTGTCTCACATGTAGTTTCCTTGGCAAGACCTTCTGCCTCATCAACACATTAGGCTAGAAGAATGACTTTATAGGCAAAGACATTCAAAGCTATGCAGACAGGAGTACCAGTGTTCATGGCCTTGCTGCAATGAGGTTGAAGGCGACGATATGCCTTTTTTGTTTTTACAACTACTTGGTACCTTTTATGCACAGCAGACAACACCCAGCCTACGCACTGCTGAACAGGTCTGTGCGCATCGCGCAACACCAACAACAAACATATCCAAATACCTAACCAGATGATAGATAGATAGATAGAGAGATAGAGATAGAGATAGAGATAGAGATAGAGATAGAGATAGAGATAGAGATAGAGATAGAGATAGAGATAGAGATAGAGATAGAGATAGAGATAGAGATAGAGAGATAGAGAGATAGAGAGATAGATAGATAGATAGATAGATAGATAGATAATTTGTTACAATAAACAACAACCGCTGTCCCCCCTCCCACACGTATTAACCCCAAACAAATATTTAAGTAAGCCCCTACATGAATTAATTTAAAATTACAAATAGACTTATACAAAGAAATGTACATAACCTGTGCAGGAATAAAAATATATGTGCGATTTAAATAAAACCTATAAACAGTTAAGGACCATCGGTAAATAAAGGCCTGTACATAAGAATAAAAAGTGTAGACCTGAAGTTTGTCTTGTTTATGTATATACAGCAGTGTCTTAAATGAAGGTTGTGCACAATTTATGAAAACAGACTTTAAACAACAGTTAGTGCAAAACATTAAGGTGCAAATAAAATGATTGTGAGGTAAGTATTAAAGTGTCCAACTAGGGGCTGACTCTAAGGACAGCTGTGCAGATGAGAAAATAGTCTAGTCACAGTGTGCTTCTCCCCTGCCATAACAGTGAGGTGTTGTAAAGATGTATGTCCAGGGGGACAAAAGGGTTCTTAAGTCTGTCTGTGGAGCACAATTGTGACAGCAGTCTGCCACTGAACTGAACTGCTTATAGCCCATGACTATGTAATTAATTAATACGGCTCTGACCATTATTTGCCACCCATTTCAAAATTCAAAAAATTCCAGGGACTTACAACATATTGCCCCCAGCACGTTAGGGGGTTAGATCTGTGAGGAGGTGCCCCCTCTAATCCTTTTTTATAATTGATGTTAGCACTTACATTTCAATGCCATCCGCTATACGGATGCATATACTGCTCAACAACTTTTTTTGTCACAAATTTCACATTTCATGAAGGCTTCTTTCCCATATGGAGAAAGGTTGTATTTTAAGAAACTTGTTGCCACTTTCTTTTTTCGCTATTGAGATTGCTAATTAAATAGCTTCTAGCACAGTGTAGCGTAATCACACACCATCTCGCCTTATTCTAATTAAGCTTAAGCATTTTAGTTATGTATGTTTACAAGGCCTGAGCAGCACCCTATAAAGAACTTTCCTTGTTTGTCCTCTGAAGCTGTAACCGGAAAAGGAATAGGACTCAAAATAAAGAATACAAAACAAAAATTCAGGCCATGGTTTTGATTTTAATTTTACTTCATAAGCACTGCTGAACAGAAAGAGGAAAAAAACAGCAATGAGTTAAATCTTTGCACATTCCTTGGTGCAAAAATGAGGAATGCGTGATGATTCACTTTAATGTCATCAACTCTACAGGTGCACCCTGTAATTAACTAGGCTTATGAAAAACACCTGAGGCAAATTGCCTGAAAACATTGCCATTACTAACACAATAAGAACAACGGCAGTTGCTATCAATAGGTGATTAAAAACTCCTCACAGTAATATCATTTCAAACATAAGGAGAGGTTCATACACATACTGATATTATTAACAATAATTCACTGTCCAAAGGACTTAGAAGTGCTACAAGACAATTCATAGATGTTTGGTAATTGCAGCTTTATTGCCCCTTTTTTGAATAAATATGTATACAAAACTTTTATAAAACTTTAATACACGATGTTCCATCAGCAAGCTGTTGTTATTCCTTGGTTTTTCTCTTATTTTTTTCGAGATTCAACATTGTTTTTAGTTGCACTTATGGAACAAACTCCTGAGACCTGTTTACAGAGCAAGTTTTGTGGTAAGTGAAGTAACAGAACAGGTTATGATGGAGACTCAATTACTGACACATACACACACCTCATTGCATGTACAGTATGTGTCTCTTATGTCTGCTGTAACACAACACTATCCCTATGATAACTGAAGTTTACCATCTACATGTTGATGAAAAGGATAATCATTGTTTAGTCATACTGGCACATGGTTTGCATTGATACCCAAGTTTTTCAGAAAATGCAGTAGTCTGGATAATTAAAGCTCATTTATGGAATAAGGCTCACCAACCTAAATATCAATTCTCAAAGTTTAAGCTTTGCTTTATAAAAGGACTTCTCTGGTGCTGAAGTCACAATAAAGGCCTGCATATACCTTATTACTGTTTAACTGTCATGGTGAAATGTCAACTCACACTGTACAAGGGAATGGCTTCTGACGCACGATACAAAGCTTGTGAATTATGTGCTCACTATGTACGGTCCAGCTGTCGGACACAAGTGTTGCACATGTTTTATTGGAAAAGAGCATAGACATTTGTCAATAAAGTTTGATTCGAAAACTCCCATTGACGGAAGTTGAAGTCACATCTATGTACTTCAGTTATCCCAGTTACACAGCTTAAATACAAACAGTGTTACAATGATGCTCAGTAGCTATTTTCTGCCAATGTTTCTTTCATTCACATCATTCTTGATAAGAGGGGGACATTTTAAACATTTCTTTCTTAGATTGTAGGTTTCTACAGATCAGACACTAAGAGGGCAATTGCTTCAGTCCGTGTTTGACTCCCCTCAGCCCAAAGATGAAACATGTAGGATGCAGAACCCTTAACAAGTGTGACAACACATGCACTGACACATCTAAGCCTATAACTGCCAGCACGCCATTTCCTTCTGGCTCATATGGAAATATTTACAAAGTGTCACATTGTGGCTTTCCTTTTCTCCTACCAATCATAACTTGTGGCCACTATATTTTTTGATAATGATGATAGCAAATTCCCTATCTCTTCAAGAGCATTCAGTGAAGCACTGCTGGATGACAAGTGGTGCCAGCCCTCTTTGATGACACCTTATCATGACCCTACTGCAGGGCTAGGTTCAACGTGACACTAATTAAAACACGCATTAGGATCTATAAAACATTCGGTTTGGTCAAAGTTGGTTCAGCTGCTTATGTGGGCTCAGAGAGCTCAGGCTTGTAGAATAAATACAGCCTGCGTTGTGCTTCACAACAAAAGATAGGGAGGATATAGGGCCCTGAACCCTCTGATGTTGTGGACCCCATTACCCGAACCACTTTTCTTAAGTTTAGTTTACTTTGAATTAATACAAAAGAGTGTTGTTTGGCTGATACTAGGAGATGTTAAAGAATGTTACAACCTAAGCATGGTTGTGTTAGGTGCTTAACATAAAGCCATAAATCCTCTTGTCCGAGTTAAGAGGCTTAGAGGATCTGCTTAACATCATAAAGATAATTATACAAATATGCATGACTGATGTGTTCTTTCAAAGGTTTTTTTAAGCACATTGTGTTGTTCACTCATTGGGTTTCCATCAGAGAAAGGAGTCCTGCAAACTGTCTCTTTATGTTTTATATTTTCATTGGTTCTAGTGCTCCTGTAGTCTTTTTGTGCAAGTATGTGTGTGAAAGTCTTTGAGACTGCTTATTCATATTTACACCTGCTATTGCTTATTAGCCATTGCGCTGCATGAAGCCCAGCTTTCATGACTATCATCACCTGATTGTTGTGTCACCAATTTCATACAATAGACAATCAATCCCTGTGTATTAGTATTTCACAAGACTGCCTTGATCAGGTACCAACTACTGTCGGTAAAACAGGTTTGGAAAAAAATAGGACATCTGGGAGTGACAGTTTATTTGGCTCTTTATTTGGATTGTTCTTTAACTAGTGTGAGAAATATGTTCAATTAGAGATAAAATACTTTTAAGAGACACTAGATACTAAAAAACTTAAGCTTATCATGGTAGGCATTATTTTTGTAGCCATAAATCTAAACCACTTGCTTTTTATTTAGTAAGTCCAAAGTTCTCACCTCTAAAACCACATATGTGATCGTAGCGAGAAGCCTTATCAGACTCTAGAAATAAGTTAAATGTATTGGTCAATTAAAGATAAATCAATTTGCAGAGTACTTACATTTCAAATATATATATTTGTGTAACTGTGAACTTTGGACACAGCTGGCCAAGCTAATTTATCCCAAGGAGGATGTGCAATGTTTATGCAAAATAAAGAGAGTGTAAGCTGATTTAGTAAGTGCTGATTTTGAAGACCCCTGTGTACTGGTTTTTACATTTACATTTTTTTAAGTTTGGGTTCTGTTTTTTTGTTGCTCTTTTTGCATAATGATAGGCCATAGTGCATGTACATAATTAGTTTTATCATCACGGTTGAATACAGGCTTTTAAGTGTACATTTCCTTCATAACTTATAATATATTATAGGCTATTATAGTTTATCAATTGTATGCCCAATTTACAACTATAAGGCCCGATCCTACAGACAAGTGGATACTAGCCAAACAGGTCCACATTTTTTTCATAATTTATCGTGTCAGTCAACATTGTTAGTACAAAAATACATTTGTTATTGTTTGAAGTTATCTTGACACTTTTTTTGTTAACCATCACCCATACCAGATAAAGAAATGTAAGTTAATAGCTACAAAAGTGAAGCATATATAAATAGATACGTACCCACGTTGATATTACTGATACATATTTACATATACATGTATCTAATATACATCCATACATTCATGTACCATTTCAAACAATAAATTAAATAAATGAAAAAAAGACAAAAACAGACATTGTACAAAGCAAAAGCTTAGGCTTTGATATTTATTTTGTCAAAATAGGCCTCTCTAGTATGATCCCCTTTACAACCATATACTATATATTCCCATTTTTTTCCAGCTTCTCATTATTCGCCTTAATACAGTTATCCTCAGAATCCAAAAAAGACCTTAGGGACGTTCTCTTTTCTGGGCACAGTTCATTACCTAGCTTTCGTTCCATTTCATTAAAGGCAGGGTGTGCGAAATTTTACACCTAAATATAGCAGAAATCCAGTATATCCTCTGTAAATATCTCTCTTAGTCATGACTGTCTACAATGAGTGTGACACGTGAGTCACGTTGTCTGTGATGTTGTCTGAGCCGTGTTTAAAAGCTGTTTAAGTGAGGGAACTATAGAAAAGAAAAATAACATACTGTACTCACTGCTTATTTGAATGTCACTTAAGCGTTTTTAGATCACGTCAGTCCTTGTAAATTTACATGCAATGTGCAGCTACGAGCGAACTAAAGAGCGCTACCATTAGCCTGCTAACACAACAATGCAGCTCGAGACAAGGACAGCGCTTAGTTCTTAATTAATGTGCGTTCCAATTTGATAACTCCTTTGTGCAAACGCGAGGGGAGAGGGGTTGGAGTTGTGTCGCTGTAGGAGAGCGGAGGATTCAGTGTGGCCAAACAGCAGTTTGTTTTGGTTTCATGGTGGTGCTCAAGGGCGACATATACTGGATCAAAAAGGCGCAAATTCTGCCTTTAAGACATTTGACCAATAACTTGTAAAAAATACAAAGTTATTTTATGCAATACTTTCTGTTCTTGTTTTCAGGAATAATTGTATCCCAATAATTGTATCCCAACTCCCTATCCAATTTCTCTTTTATGTATCCTAAGTATTCAAAGTAACTTTCCTGAAGTGTGTGGTAGACTTGTCCGATTACGTTTTTGGGGTTATTATGACCTTGGTTTATCTTTATTAGGGTTTTTCTCTTAAATTGCTCCACACTTGCAAGTATTGATGGAAATGATAATATCTTTTTTTGTGTGCAATGTTTTCAAATGATTTAAGTCCTTCTTCATTATGCATTTGGTAGAATCTATTAAGTCCTTGACCATCCCATATCTTAAATACATCACCAAAAGTGTTTGGAGTAAAATCTGGGTCCCATACCATTCCTCTTAAACATGTAATCTGTTCTTCCTTAACCTTGATTATTTGACATAAACTCCTCCATATTTTAAATAGGTTGCCCATAGAGTAATTATATCGCTTCAGCTGTATTTTTTATGACCTAAAAAAAAAGCAATGTGCTGAGTGGGCTTGTCTGTTTAGACTCAATGGGTTTCCATTTGGGGCTCAAATCTTTATTTATCCAGATTAAGATTGATTTTATTTGTGCTGCATAATGAAATAAGTTAGTTAATGCAATTCCCCATCTTCTTTCTTTTGCTGTAGGATTTTGAGATTTACTCTTGGCTTCTTTTCATCTCATATGAATTTTTGTTAATATTCCCTCCAATACCTTGAAACATGTAGGTGCTATGTATAGTGGCAGGTTCTGAAATAGATAAAGAAAACGTGGCAAAATATTGAGTTTAATAACACAAACTTCTCACATACTTCGTATAAGTAGGGCCATAATACCCTATCGGAAGCCTTTTCGGAGTCCGATGTCAACATTAACATTTGTTGTTTTAAACTTTAAACAATTATACTTTGTTTTGCACCCAGAAAATGCGAGCTAAATAATCACTGTAATATTTCTTAAGCAACATCCGATTCTGCAGTCCTATTTATTTCTAAAGACACCTGACATTTTACGTCATTACCTGAACACTCTCTTGTCACTCTTTACATCTTTTCCAGTCCAAGTTTTTCTTTTTAAAGTCGATTAAATACCTTCATGGAGATAAAATAAGAATGCTATTGCAGTTAAAATTAACATAAAAATAAAAATTACTTTTTAACTTATAGTTCATGTTCTTAAGGACATCTTTTATTGTTCAAAAGTGATTTTATTGGTTAGATTCTTGAATTAAAGATAAATAATCAATGAATAAAGCAACACTGAGGCTGTCTGAATGTTACTTTTTTGCCAAAAACCAAGAAAATGCAATGAAACAGTTATTGTAATGAGCACACTGTGAAGTATTCTCTCATAGTGATAGCCTACATGTATGAAATAATTTGAATACAAATTAAGTAATGTTGTATTTTTTAGAATCGTCCTAACGTTTCATCCCCATAGGGTGCCCCTGACATGATCTACTGCTTTTCCTGGTGGATTATATACACTAATGAGATTATGTGTTGTTCTTCTATAGCCTATCCCCAATTAAAAAACAAATACCTCCCTTCTTTATCACTGATGCATGATTCCTAAATAGGAGATGATTTTGACTAAGAACTGCCACTCCTCTTTTAGCGGATTTATGGAAGGAGAAAAAACACTTGAACGGAGGCATTTTTTTTCTAATTTTGCATGTTCTACTTTGCTTGTGTTTCTTGCAAGAAAAACTAAATTTATCTTCCCTCTTTCTTAAGTTATTTTACGTAGGCTATCTGCTTCCCTTTTAATTGGAGACCGGTTTTTCTTGTGTACACAAATCCATAGACTTAAATAAAATGAGAAAATACACTTACAGTTCCGCTGCCTCCGCATCTCATAACGGTAGGAAAAAATAAAATAAAAAACACCCCTTGAATTTGAGTGTAAATCAAATTCTCATCTAACAGTCACTTTAGAGTCATAATTTAGGATCTCTCAGGAGATCAGCCACATCGTCCTCTCGACAGTCCCGTTGGCCTAAAGCTCTCTGGAAATAAATAGATTGCAGCTCTGCAGTGTTAATCACCTCGCCATGGTGGGATAGCCCCGGCTCCAGATATATTAGGCCTATGGCTATATGCGATTTCACATTTTCCTTTCAGCTGTTTTCTTATTAAAGCAGATCTGCTTCTTTCCTTCTGTATTTTGCTTGACAATTCCTGGGAGAAATATATCCGTGTGTCTCCGACCGTAATTCCTTTTCTCGACTAAGCTTCTTGCAGGACTTTTTGCCAAGTGTTCCAATACAGGAAGCGGACCACAAAGGATTTAGGACGTGCGTCTTCTCCGACCGGCTTCTTGGTGATGGAGTGGTGCGCTGCAACTATCTACTGAGCAGTATAGCATTTCAGAGGGGATCCCTAACTTTTCCACAAGTAGTGCTTTAATAAAGTCCACTGCATTATTCCCCTCATTGCTTCTTCTTTCACATGATAAATCCGTATGTTGTGCTTAAGATACTCCCGCTTTTCATTCGTAATTTTATTTTCCTGCAGCAAGTGTTTAAAAGTCGCGTCTGTAGGCACCTCCCTCTCAGAGTCGGCGTCAGAACATATCAGATAGGGGGTAAGGCAACCGCGGGGTGGGGGGGGGCACCGTGCCGTTCACAACTCAGTCTATGATATACTGTAGGTATGAATGAGGGCCCCTGATCTCAGATTAATATCATTTAACAGAAATAATTCACTAACTATATTCCATACAGTTCATTTTATTTCTTAATTTCGCGACATTTGGAGGTTTATAAAGACCTTAATTTCCGTGCCGATCTGGTCCAAATTTATACGGCCCTGCACACACATTACTTTTTTGTTACTCAAACCTTTGCACCTGTGACAAGAAGCAATCTTCTGTATGTTCACGCATCACAATATTCAGCAAATTTACGTCATTCCATATCGTCACCTTCTTAAGATAATTGCCTAAGTCATTTTTTGAGAAAAATGATTTTTTTGCCTAAATCAACTCCTTATGATGCTGCCCACCTCTGGTAAAATCGCCTACATCCTCAGTTAAACAGATCATGTGATTAAACACCTTTAGTATAATGGCCTATGTCAAGAGTGTGACTTAGGCATTTACTGTATATTTTTCCTAAGTCAAAGACAATGTGACTTAGGCAATTGTACAAGCTTGTCAAGATTGCGGCTGCTTCAAGGAGGAGAAAAATCTACCTAGCCACTGAAGTTATTTCCATGATTTAATGCTTATCCCCTATTGGTAAGTGATGAGGTTTATTATAATATAGGCTAGGCTATAAATATGGCATAGTTATTTAGTCAGCAAAATGGGAGCATGCCTATGTTCCCACAGCCCTATGTTCCCACAATTCTAAGATTTTTTTCAAAATTAGGCCCTGTGTCCCCACATTTCCTTTCTCATAAATTTGTATCAGATTTTATACCCCTTTCTCCCAATTTGGTAGCCAATTACACCCAACCCTAACCCTATATTTCTTGTAATGATTGTGATTGTGACGATTTCTGCTGCTGTTGATCGAAATAAGATGACTCATTCATTCATTTACTATAAAGTGCTTCCAAAAAATCTTGTGGGAGGATAGGGCTTAAATTGAAGGGAAATGTAGGAACACAAGACCTAATTTTGAAAATGTCCTAGAAATGTGGGAACATAGGGCTGACCCCAGCAAGATATCTAGCTAAATGATGTGCATGGACTAAGCTATTTTGCTTAGCTATTTTGGACCAAGAGTGGAAAGTGGAAATTCAGTTTTTGTCAAATTTTTTCCACATTGCAAGATCTAATTAAGAGAGATTTTAATACCGTATTACAATCTAACAGTTTGGAATGATTTGTATAACTAATTACAAAGGATTTACTTTTTTGTAAATGTTTATTTGTTTTTTTTTTAATCAGAATGTCACTTGAACATAATATTAGTAATCATATCACCGTTTGACTGGTAATATAGTATGCCTGTTGTGCAGTGTCTGCACACAATGCATTGAATGTTTTTCAGAATGATCACCCATTTGTGACCATATACCTCAAAGAATTAAAATGTTTTTCCCATGTGCTCTGCCAATCATCGAGAGAAAGTTCCAGGACCTCCCCGTTTTGACCAGAGGAACTATCCCCGTGAACTATGGTCTTTTTGAAGAACTACGTGCGTTTCCACCAAAACTATCAGGGTAGAAATGTAGTTCTGGGGTAGAAGTTTACCCCTTAAAAAGACCCTGCTAGGGGTTATGTACATGCAGCCCCTCCAGAGCTGAATGTCTCTGATTTTTTGAATTTTCTGACCTTTATTTTAATCAAAGTTTGACTGTTACAATTATAAAAAGGTACAAAACACATTATTATAGATTACACTAATGACTTTAAGAACAAATTAACTAAACTAAAAATAAAACTAAATAGAAAAGCAAACAACAGAAGAGTCAGAGGTTTAATCTGGATTTGAATCTCTTAAACTTGTTTAGTTTTACTTTAAGTGTATTTTAATTTAGTTTAAGTTATTCACTCATTCATGGAGATAAAACAACTTGGTTTGACTTCTACAGAAATAATCTAACTTTATGTTTGTATAGAATAATGAGGGACTTGTGTACTTTTTTCTTTTTTTATTCTCCATTATTATTCTTTAAATAAAATATATTCTAACTTTGGTGACTGAAAATCTGTTTCAGAAATCCAATTTCAAAATGATCCCTACACAGATCTTGTGTATTCACAAAACAATATTTTACCCTAAATTAACTTCAATTGCAGGGGTTAATATAATTTATCTTCCTAAGATGTGTGTCTTGGTGAAATGAGGGGAGTGAGGTATCCAGTGTTCATTCTTCTAATATTTTGATAAGAGTACTCTTTCCTTTAATGACACTAAACACAGCACTCATCTTCTTTCCATTGTTAATCAATGAAGCCATTTGCAAACAATACAGCCTGATTTGCATAAACTTCCCAGAACTTCAGGCAGCGGTGGAAACGCAGGAACCTTTTAGTTCCTTGAAGAGAAGTCCCTGAACCTTTTAGTTCTGGGGACCTTTGGTCGAAACGGGGCTATGAAACACGTCATGCCTGTCGAGTGTCATCACTTCTTTGGCAATTTGCCACATTAATAGGCATCAGTCAAGAACTCAGCAAAGTAGAGCTGGAAGGAGAAGTGAGGAGATGCACATGCCTCCTCAGCATTATGTTAGTGTGTTTATTATGCTTTATTGTTGACGGAGTTGAAGGTCACAGAGGCATGTTCAAAAAATTCAAAGTCATTTTTTTCCCTCATGTTACAGAATTGACAGACATTGTTATTAGTATGTCAATAGTGATCTGTTGTCATAACCTTGTTGAGTAAAATAATTGAAAAATATCATATATTCAACATATGGCTCAGTTTTTTGTGTTTTCTGAAAAACTTGAAAAAATGACTTAGGTGATTATTTTAAGAAGGCGACGATATGCCTTTTTTGTTTTTACAACTACTTGGTACCTTTTATGCACAGCAGACAACACCCAGCCTACGCACTGCTGAACAGGTCTGTGCGCATCGCGCAACACCAACTAGATAGATAGATAGATAGATAGATAGATAGATAGATAGATAGATAGATAGATAGATAGATAGATAGATAGATAGATAGATAGATAGATAGATAGATAGATAGATAGATAGATAGATAGATAGATAGATAGATAGATAGATAGATAGATAGATAGATAGATAGATAGATAGATAGATAGATAGATAGATAGATAGATAGATAGATAGATAGATAGATAGATAGATAGATAGATAGATAGATAGATAGATAGATAGATAGATAGATAGATAGATAGATAGATAGATAGATAGATAGATAGATAGATAGATAGATAGATAGATAGATAGATAGATAGATAGATAGATAGATAGATAGATAGATAGATAGATAGATAGATAGATAGATAGATAGATAGATAGATAGATAGATAGATAGATAGATAGATAGATAGATAGATAGATAGATAGATAGATAGATAGATAGATAGATAGATAGATAGATAGATAGATAGATAGATAGATAGATAGATAGATAGATAGATAGATAGATAGATAGATAGATAGATAGATAGATAGATAGATAGATAGATAGATAGATAGATAGATAGATAGATAGATAGATAGATAGATAGATAGATAGATAGATAGATAGATAGATAGATAGATAGATAGATAGATAGATAGATAGATAGATAGATAGATAGATAGATAGATAGATAGATAGATAGATAGATAGATAGATAGATAGATAGATAGATAGATAGATAGATAGATAGATAGATAGATAGATAGATAGATAGATAGATAGATAGATAGATAGATAGATAGATAGATAGATAGATAGATAGATAGATAGATAGATAGATAGATAGATAGATAGATAGATAGATAGATAGATAGATAGATAGATAGATAGATAGATAGATAGATAGATAGATAGATAGATAGATAGATAGATAGATAGATAGATAGATAGATAGATAGATAGATAGATAGATAGATAGATAGATAGATAGATAGATAGATAGATAGATAGATAGATAGATAGATAGATAGATAGATAGATAGATAGATAGATAGATAGATAGATAGATAGATAGATAGATAGATAGATAGATAGATAGATAGATAGATAGATAGATAGATAGATAGATAGATAGATAGATAGATAGATAGATAGATAGATAGATAGATAGATAGATAGATAGATAGATAGATAGATAGATAGATAGATAGATAGATAGATAGATAGATAGATAGATAGATAGATAGATAGATAGATAGATAGATAGATAGATAGATAGATAGATAGATAGATAGATAGATAGATAGATAGATAGATAGATAGATAGATAGATAGATAGATAGATAGATAGATAGATAGATAGATAGATAGATAGATAGATAGATAGATAGATAGATAGATAGATAGATAGATAGATAGATAGATAGATAGATAGATAGATAGATAGATAGATTTCATCCCAAACTGGGAAATTGTGGTGTTACAGCAGCAGGTTATCAAAGCAAATAAAGGAAAAGAAGACTAAGAAGAATAAATCCACAGTAAACCCTAACAAATATAAACAATAATTAAATATAAGCATCTATTCAGAATTTAGCTTATCATTACTTTAAAGTCTCAAATAAAGTCAAAGAACTAAAAAAGTCTATAAAAATGTAAGTCTAGTAAACTATGTGACTCTGTGTAATAATGTTCATCACAAACATTAATACTGTCTTTCCACAAGTGAAAGTGTACATAGTGTATATGCCTAGTATTATTTTATTTCTATTGTATTTTTCTTATTAAATTAATGTAATTATGTTTGTTTTTTAACTTTTTGCTATATTTGCTGATTATATTCCTGTTTTTTTAGCTGTTGTTGGAAATGTGATAGGATAAGAAGCAGGAAGAAGGAAGGGAGGGGGGGGGGGGGAGGCCATCCTCACCAACATTACTGAGTAACCTAAGAGAGCTCCCAGGAGAAAGAGGGAGAGAGATAAGAGTTCAATGTGCCAGTTCCCCCGGTAGTCAAGGCCTATAGCAGCATAACTATGAGCTGGTCTATACCTGCGCCAGAAGATTTATCAAAAAGAAAAGTTTTAAGTCTATTCTTGAAAGTACATAGTGTGTCTGCCTCCCGGACCCTGACTGGGAGATGATTCCAGAGGAGCGGGGCTCACAAGTATAATTCATTGAGTATGTTCTTGAAATATCTTTAAATTAATGAAGATCAAGACATTGACTTCAGACAAGAACAGGTTTTAATAAAGATGACGTCTGGGCCCTGAGGCTGTCTTAAAGATCAACAGTCACCCAGTCAAAGGTACGGTATGTGGGCCAAACCCTTCTTAAACATTCAATCATGGTTGGATAATCATGTTCCATTATTAGAGTGAGCAAAACAATCAAAAGGCCTTCCGAGAATAAAGAAAAAGAGAAACAACCAGTGGTCAAAATTACAGGCAATTAAAGTACTACTGAATACAGCTCTTTAAAATACACTTTAAAAACACAAAGAATCCAAACACTTTCTGTTTACTCAATGAAATTCAAGCTATAAATCAGTTTGATCTCCTATTTCTGAAAAAGGCCCGAGTACCAGGCAGGGTAAAGCTGGGTTCCCGGCAGCACAAGCAGTGTGATTCCATGGTCATAGTAATTTAGTTCCTAGTACTCTGTTTAGAGGAACCTATTTAACTCTTGCTTTAGAGTAGGAACTCTCCCAGTACAAGAGGGACTTTGTGTGATGTAAGTGCACTGTGTTATGTCCATACGAAAGTGTACATTGATTAGTCCAATACAGGCGCTAATTTTTAACAGACATTTATAAATCCCACTGTAAACAAATAATAATCTTAAAATCATTTTATGATCCACCACGACATCCTTCATATTTTTAGTTGCGTCGCATAAGGCACATGGCTCTAGCAACTATTGGATGCTTACGTCACTTTAAGGTTCATATCAGCCATCACTATGGTGTTGCAGATGCAGACAGAAAAAAAGTCTCCATGGTGTGTAGTTCTTAAAGAACTCCAGAGTGAATAGTTCCTCTTTGTTTTCAGTAATAATGTAGGCAACAAATTTAAAACAATCTTCTTTTTTTAATCTTCTTTTTTTTCATTTTATGGTACTGAGGTCTGATTGTTTTTGAAATTCCACATAATCTTTTTTTAGCAAAAAGCTGAAACACCAAAATGTGGAAAAGCAAGGTGCCAGAATAATTTTAAAGCAATGTAATGACAATAGTTTTTATTGGGTACTTTTCCCAAGGTATTTATTACTGAAATTTATCGAAATGGTCTTTAATTCTTACATTTAACTTGATAACCCATATAGAAACACTATTTAATGATACAAGATTTAATTTTTGATATCAGAAAGACTTAAGAGAAACTTGTTAAATATCCATTAGAATGTATCCATACATTGTTTTTCTTTTTCCTTTTCTCATATGTGTTGCGCATTTCTAGATTTATCCTGACAACTGAAATAACATTTAAAGTGTTCAATTTGTTTAAATAGCTAGTTTTTACTTTATAAGATAAAAAAATATATTTACTCTGCATTTCTCCCTGCTTAATAATTGTCTCACTAGGTGCTTTATTTATTTGTTTGTCATAACTTACCGTCACACTTAAGGAACTTCCTCAAACATTTCAAGAAGAAACTTGTCTCAGAGAACAAAGAAGGGCGTATGCTGTGGTACTGAGCCAATAAAATAACAGACTGACAGTTGTCCCTCTATCCTGTAAACTGTTTTTTGTCACTTAGGACCTGCAACATTTTTGTAAAATGAATCACGTCTGAGTGACGTCAGTAGCTTCTATTCAGTTCCAATATATAAAGCCCTTTCTTAGTCTAAAGAGTGAGACTATTACGATAACACAACTGTCAACTTGGCTGTCTGAAAAATAAATCACCAAAGATAAATCTAGAGCTGATAGAAAAGGGTCATTTAAAGCATTTTATTGAAAATCATTTGAGCTTTCAGCTAAGGTAAGTACATTTTCAATTTCTGATGTTTACTTATTTTTTGATTACATTGTGTCTATCATAATATAAATGATTTAGTGCAGATGATTGTTGCTTTAGAGCATTTGGATAAAGGGCCATTCAACTCTCAACTTTATAGTGCATCTGTCAGTTCATGTAGTGTGCATATTGACAAGCAGACTACCTCAGCTTAATCCTATAATGAAGAAATGAAAAGGAAACAGCACAAGGAATTTTGGACAAATATCAGAAGAAATTGTTGATTGGAAGAGGAAAATGGTGTTTCCATTTTTCAAGGGGAAATGAGCCTCTTGGTAAAAATCAAAGGCTTTTCCAAAGAGTTGGAGATGTACAGTTTATTTGTCTGAAATCTTCGAAAACTTTTAATTCTTAAGATTAACTTTTTCAATAACTTATAAACTTTAGTGAGGTTTTGCAGGAATCTTTAAGAAAACCCCATTACACGTTTTGCAATATATTGAACATAAAAGGTTTTTTGAAAGTTGCGATATTGTCTTAAAGTTAAACTCTGTATGCCTCATAATAGAGCCTATTATAAGGAGAGCAAATACTGTACCATAATGATCAAAGCACAAAATATAACTTAAAAAAAAAGTAATGTTTTCATTCCTTTTTTTCTATTTATTATTCTTTGTGGATTATATTGTCACTGAGATAAAAAAAATTACTTTATAAGAGAGAAAAACATATTAAGATGTAACTGTTTTTCTGATTGATGTACATTTTTTTCTACTTCCTCTAAATCTCGTAAATGTTTTTTTACAGACTCAAGAAAACAAAGATGACGCTGAGACGGATCATATCAATTTTCTTGATTCTGTTAGGTAAGCTTTCAAGGGTGTTCTTTTCTACTGAAGAGACCACAGTCACATTTATGAAATCTATATATCATAACATTTTCTGACATTGATGTAATAATATTAAATTAATTTTGTGCAACACCTACAACTGCAGCACCTACAACTGCGGCAGCCACCACTGCGGAACCTACAACTGCGGCACCTACCACTGCGGCACCTACAACTGCGGCACCTACCACTGCGGCACCTACAACTGCGGCACCTACAACTGCGGCACCTACAACTGTAGCCCCCACCACTGCGGCACCCACCACTGCGGCACCCACAACTGCGGCACCTACAACTGCGGCACCTACAACTGCGGCCCCCACCACTGCAGCACCTACAACTGTAGCCCCCACCACTGTAGCCCCCACCACTGCAGCACCCACCACTGCAGCACCCACCACTGCTGCACCTACAACTGTGGCACCTACTACTGCGGCACCCACCACTGCAGCACCTACAACTGTAGCCCCCACAACTGCAGCACCCACCACTGCTGCACCTACAACTGTGGCACCCACTACTGCGGCACCCACCACTGCGGCAGCCACAACTGTGGCACCTACAACTGCGGCCCCCTCCACTGCAGCACTTACCACTGCAGCACCCACAACTGTAGCCCCCACCACTGCAGCACCTACCACTGCGGCACCTACAACTGCGGCCCCCACAACTGTAGCCCCCACCACTGCGGCACCTTCCACTGCAGCACCCACAACTGTAGCACCTACCACTGCAGCCCCCACAACTGCGGCACCCACAACTGTAGCCCCCACCACTGCAGCACCTACCACTGCGGCACCTACAACTGTAGCCCCCACCACTGCAGCACCCACCACTGCTGCACCCACAACTGCGGCACCCACAACTGTAGCCCCCACCACTCCGGCACCTACCACTGCAGCACCTACAACTGTAGCCCCCACCACTGCAGCACCCACCACTGCGGCCCCCACAACTGTAGCCCCATCCACTGCAGCACCTACCACTGCGGCACCTACAACTGCGGCCCCCACAACTGTGGCACCCACAACTGTAGCCCCCACCACTGCGGCACCTACCACTGCAGCACCCACAACTGTAGCACCTACCACTGCGGCACCTACAACTGCGGCCCCCACAACTGCGGCACCCACAACTGTAGCCCCTACCACTGCGGCACCTACCACTGCAGCACCCACAACTGCAGCACCCACCACTGCGGCACCTACAACTGCGGCCCCCACAACTGTAGCCCCCACCACTGCAGCACCTACCACTGCGGCCCCCACCACTGCGGCACCTACAACTGCAGCACCCACCACTGCGGCACCCACAACTGTAGCCCCCACCACTGCGGCACCTACCACTGCGGCACCTACAACTGCGGCCCCCACCACTGCAGCACCTACCACTGCGGCACCCACAACTGCAGCACCCACAACTGTAGCCCTCACCACTGCAGCACCCACCACTGCTGCACCCACAACTGCGGCACCCACAACTGTAGCCCCCACCACTCCGGCACCTACCACTGCAGCACCTACAACTGTAGCCCCCACCACTGCGGCACCTACCACTGCGGCACCTACCACTGCGGCACCTACAACTGCGGCACCTACAACTGCAGCACCTACAACTGTGGCCCCCACCACTGCGGCACCTACAACTGCGGCACCCACAACTGTAGCCCCCACCACTGCGGCACCTACCACTGCGGCCCCCACCACTGCGGCACCTACCACTGCGGCACCTACCACTGCGGCACCTACCACTGCGGCACCTACAACTGCAGCACCTACAACTGTGGCCCCCACCACTGCGGCACCTACAACTGCGGCACCCACAACTGTAGCCCCCACCACTGCGGCACCTACCACTGCGGCCCCCACCACTGCGGCACCTACCACTGCGGCACCTACCACTGCGGCACCTACAACTGCAGCACCTACAACTGTGGCCCCCACCACTCCGGCACCTACCACTGCAGCCCCCACCACTGCGGCACCTACCACTGCGGCACCTACCACTGCGGCACCTACCACTGCGGCACCTACAACTGCAGCACCTACAACTGTGGCCCCCACCACTGCGGCACCCACCACTGCGGCACCTACAACTGCGGCCCCCACAACTGTGGCACCCACAACTGTAGCCCCCACCACTGCAGCACCTACAACTGTAGTAACTGCAAGTGGAGCAACTCCCACTGGAGCACCTACAACTGCAGCGCCCACCACTGCAGCACCTACAACTGCAGCCCCCACTACTGCAGCACCTACCACTGCAGCACCTACAACTGCAACCCCCACAACTGCGGCACCTACCACTGCAGCACCTACCACTGCGGCACCTACCACTGCGGCCCCCACCACTGCGGCACCTACCACTGCGGCACCTACCACTGCGGCACCTACAACTGCAGCACCTACAACTGTGGCCCCCACCAATCCGGCACCTACCACTGCAGCACCTACAACTGTAGCCCCCACCACTGCGGCACCTACCACTGCGGCACCTACCACTGCGGCACCTACAACTGCAGCACCTACAACTGTGGCCCCCACCACTGCGGCACCCACCACTGCGGCACCTACAACTGCGGCCCCCACAACTGTGGCACCCACAACTGTAGCCCCCACCACTGCAGCACCTACAACTGTAGTAACTGCAAGTGGAGCAACTCCCACTGGAGCACCTACAACTGCAGCGCCCACCACTGCAGCACCTACAACTGCAGCCCCCACTACTGCAGCACCTACCACTGCAGCACCTACAACTGCAACCCCCACAACTGCGGCACCTACCACTGCAGCACCTACAACTGCAGCACCTACAACTGCAGCCCCCACAACTGCAGCCCCCACCACTGCAGCCCCCACCACTGCAGCACCTACAACTGCAAGTGGAGCAACTCCCACTGGAGCACCTCCAACTGGAGCACCTCCAACTGGAGCACCTCCAACTGGAGCACCTCCAACTGCAGCGCCCACCACTGCAGCACCCACAACTGCGGCACCTACAACTGCGGCACCCACCACTGTAGCCCCTACCACTGCAGCACCTACAACTGCAGTAACTGCAAGTGGAGCAACTCCCACTCGAGCACCTCCAACTGGAGCACCTCCAACTGGAGCACCTCCAACTGCATCAAATACTTTAGTACCTGTGACTTTCAGATCTGTTCAAGACACCTTTACAAATGATTTGCTGGATACATCATCGGGGGCTTTTCAGAGTCGAGCTAGAATGATTAGGACACAGGTACGTCTCAGGCATCACAATCAAAATCTATTGTACTCAAGAACCTAAAAAGTCCCCTTTGTCTAACACAGTTTGGGTTTCTAAGGCAATATATGCATTTGTTTTTGTTTCTGCAGCTTGAACCTCAGTATCGAAATGCATTCCCATCCACATTTAGGTCCTTGACCGTGCAAAGATTCAGGTACTGTCTAGAATGACCAAGTTGCAATTTAAGAGTATTTGCTTGATCTTGTATGTCAAATTTTGTTATTTTCCTCTCTCTCTACAGAAATGGATCAATCATCACTGATCTTATCCTTGCATTTAATAGCACATCTGTTCCTAATGGCACTCAGATTGCGCAAGTTTTAATCACAGCATCTTCAAATGTCAGTGGCTTTGACATTGAAGGAAGCTCTATCACTGTTAATGGCCAATGTAAGAAATACTCAGATCATTCTTATCAAAAATATATATTAATATGCACAGCTGTTTATTCGGCTAACTTTTTTGTTTTATTTTCTCCTAATTTACAGCTTCAGGTGGAATAAGTCACAAGATCAGTCTCATCACCGCATTCTGCCTGGTACTGATGTCATGGCTACTGTCAAACCAGCAATAGCTTCAGCACTGATTTTCATCTGGATTACAATGAGAACATGACTGCCATTACTGGTATGAAAACAAACTTTAGTGTTGTTATGTCCAACATTCATAACTATTTTACATTTTACTTAAGATGAGCTAAGTTTTTAATTAAACTTGCAAAAGCACTTTTATTATAGTGAATTGGGTATGTCTTTTGGATCTGAAAATGTATCTGTCAGGGATTGTCTAAGATCCTGGGCCAGAAAGAATGAGCTAGTCTACTTTAAACATCTGGTCTACTGAATCATCACTATAATTATAAACAAAACAATATAACACTGTCTACAAAACTCTGGGAATATCAGAAAACGGTGCCATATGATACAGGCTTCTGCCCAATTATTTAAAAAGCCGTCTTGTTTCACTGAGAACTGTTCTTGGGCAATATTTATCGTAATAACTTGCTCTAATGTTGTCTTCTTTATTTTTGTTTGAAAAACAAGCAAAAGCACCCCACACTGATTCAGAAAACTTTAAAAGTAATCAAACACAGTCATAGCATTATTTTGAAACATGATGATTGTAAAATTGTTATTTATTCATACTATTTATTTTAAACGAGATCCTGTGATGTTATTTCAAATCAAATCAAAAACAGGTCTTTTTGAAATTAGTAAGTAAAGATGGACCAAAATGCCAACAGAAGAGCATATTGTTAAGGAATCAAGCACCTTACATTAGATGAAGGAACATGTGCATCTTATAAAGAGTTCTCCCTAACCAATCGATATATTGAGTTTAATCATGGATGATTGAAAACTTGATACACTGTACATGTCAACACAATGCACTGTTGAAATTCTTATTTTTACAAACTATTTATTAAAGCTTTTTTCTGTGAGACTTGTACGTTGTATTTTTTATTTTATTTTAAAACACTTACCACCAATATATAAACATTTGGAAAAATCTAAAAAAATCTTTCAGGTCTTACACATAAGTGTTTCTCCAAAAAATAAAATGATTTTACCTGAAGTAAAGTAAGTGCCATATGACAAATTATTTTTTCATTCATCTCTGTGTAAGATAGTTGATGACTCAAATGTCTAGTATATTTAATAGGGATTTTTGGTAACGTCATTGGCAAAAATTTAATGTACTTTTTATGTGTATATGTTTATGGGTGATATCACCTGAAAATCAAAATGCTTGTGTTCACACGCGTTTGCCTTAAAATCAGTATTTATCTAATGTATTTATATTAAAATCCCTTTTCTTGGGACCTCCTGAACGGTGACGTTGATGTACTACGGTGAGCGTATTGCATCACTTCCTGTTCTGTTCTCCGCTGCTACTGTGTTGTTCTGTGCTGATAGATAGAGCTAAAGCTTAATTGTTCATTATGCCTAGTTTCTTACAACTGTTGTTTCTAAAACACTGTACCTTTAGACAAACAGAAATAATTGAAAAGCACTCTTGCTCTCTAGCGACTTACCTGCTGAACAGTTTTGTTTATTTTAACTACCTACTCTCAGCCTAGCTTAGCAGTTAGCTTCATTTACGATGGCTTCTTTTTCTGTCTCTTCCTCTCCTGCCCTACGTGTCAGATGTTTAGGTACTCCTCGTCCTCCTTTACTGGTAATGGTACATGTAAGAAATGTAGTGTATTTCTAGCTTTGGAGGCGAGGGTGTCTGAGTTAGAGAGGCGGCTCCGCACCACTGAGTCACAGCCATCGTACGCAGCAGTAGCCAGCCACCTTTAGCCGGTGCGGACCGACCTAGCTTAGCTTCTCCCCCGGTAGCTCCACTGCGATCAAGTGAGCCGTCTTTTGCAAAACGCCGGTCAAGCCAGCCGCCGCTCTGAATATGATGCGCGTCTATACAAGGATTTACGGTACGGGTGCTTGGAGCGCCCAGAAAGGAGGAATACGGCCGCGTATTTTCGAAAACGTGTTATTAAATATGAAATGAAAATAAAATAAAAATGTAATTAAAACAATTATAATAGCCCTTTACATTTTAAGATGTTTTTATCTGAAACGTTTTTGAGATAATTCAAGTTTAATTCTGCTCAAATTTCAATGAGAGCTTTAATATTGTAATATTTTTTGATAAGGGTAAGATTGTAGCTGCCACCACCTTTGTTAATCCGGTCTGGTCCGGTGTCAGAGGCAAGAGAAGTTCACACCACACTTCAGGTAATAGAAATATAGACTTTATTTAACAATATTATTTCATTAAAACGATGGCTACAAATCCTGGGATAAAAAAGGGGCCCGCTGAGGTAACCCAACCTGGCCAAGGTGGCCACCCTGCAACCCTAAAAACACAGCAACTGAGAATAAACACACCCTTAAGAGACACTGCACACTAACACACAGCAATCATTGCACAGCACAACAACGGAAAGGGGTGGCTGCATGCACGCCCACCACTAAGAACCACTTCACACTATCAGAAGGTCAAAACCACTTCAAACCAGAGGGGGAGGCAGAGGGCGGCCTTGGCCACAGCGTCACCCTCAATTAAGACCCAGTCAGACCAGGTGTTAGCTCATCAAATATTAAACTTAGGCCTAAATAACATGTACGCAAAACTTAATTGAGACTAAACAAAACAAAACAAAATACAACATAAACATGAAAAAGATAATTGACTTAACTCGCCCGGTCTGGCGATGAGACCCCCCCGTGGGGCACGAGCATAGAACCTCCCGTAGAATCAGGAAGTACCGTAGATTCAGCCTGCCACACAGTCGCGGCGATAGGAAGCTGCATGCAGCGTCAGTGATGTGTGAACTGTAATCAGAACAGTCTAGTGGGCTCGGCAAAGGCACCTACTCCCCCCAGTCCCTCGCTACCTAAAGGAGGCTTCCAGTCCCCCCCCTCCTGGCGCAGGAACAACTCTCCTATCTAACTATCTTCACTGCCGCAACACTAGAAGTCGCGGACAGCACACGTATCCCCTTTTCGTTTTTAATGCCACAGCCCCGAGCAACAGCCGTTCCGTCCGTTCTCTCCCGTGCCGGCCATTCAATGCCCCTCTTCAAAACAAACGTTGCGCTCCCCAACTCCCCACACAGGTGAGAGTCATCAGCTCATCAGTTCAATAGTTCTCAGATCCCCACAAATGTCCGCAGGGAGTTAATGACCCTTCCCCCACATTGTTTCACTACAATATTTTGGTCATATTGAATATTTTATTTTTTTAAATCTGTGACAGGTGACAACTGACAAATATCATTCAATTGATTCTTGTTCTTCCTGTCCTTGCCTGCCTGAGAATTTTCAGCAGATTTTACTGTATAGTTTTTTTAAAATAAATTAAAGGTTAATTCTGCTCAATTTGCATTGAGCAACCACATTTTTCCAAATAGTAGAGGGACAGCTCCTAAACAGGTGTCTTGATGTTTCGCTAACAAGTCCACAAAAAGAGCAGGTAACATCATCACTAACAGTGTTTACGCACAAATAAGTGCTTAAACCGTGCGTACAAACGTTTGAAGCACATATCTGGGATTCATCAATGTATTCTTACTTGAATTTGTTTTGTACGCACAAATGATTGACCATTTTTCTCAAAAATGTTAACATAAATCTTTTAACTAAATGCATGACATATTAAAAATACAAATAGTAAATATATATTTATATATACACTACCAGTCAAAAGTTTGGACACACAACAGTAACAGTATTATCAATAATACAGTATAATACACATTATTATAATATAGCTACTGTTAGCTGTATCTAGGGCTTGCACCTGAAGTCTATGATCATGTCTTTAGTCTTAGACACGTTCAATTTCAGGTGGGCTCTGTCGCACCATGCTGTAAAATCATCTACAACAGGACCATGGACATTCTCATTAGCATGAAGAAGGCTGACGATAGCAGGGTCAACAGCAAATTTTAAGATATATCTGTTGTCATGCCGGCTGCGGCAATCATCGATGTACAGAATGTAGAGCAGGGGAGACAGGACACACCCCTGAGGTGAACCTGTAGAAGATTACATTTCCTCTGACAACAAACCATTCACCCTGACTCTCTGAGTTCTGCTGGTTAAGAAATCAAGGATCCAGCCCACTAGGTTAAAATCTAAGGTTAAAATTTCCCAAAAGCTTGTCAACTAAAATGTGAGGTTGAATTGTGTTAAAAGCGGACGAAAAATCAACAAATAAAATCCTTGCATGTTTTTTTAGAACCTTCGAGATGACTGAATATCAGGTTCAACAGAGTGGCAGTGGCATCCTCTACACCTCGCTTAGGTCTGTAAGCAAACTGCAGCGGATCAAGAAGACTCTCTGTTTTCATGAGGAGCTCTTTTTTCATCAACTTTTCAAAACTCTTCATCACTAAGGAGGTCAGAGCAACTGGTCTGAAATCATTTAGGACCTTGGGGTGATTATGTTTGGCAACAGGGATAACTATAGACTGTTTCCAAAGCTTCTGCACTCTCTGTTGACAGAGGGAGAGCTGAAAAATGTAATAAAATATAGGACCAAGTTGCTCAGCACAAGAGATAAGCAGGCGACTGCCTATATTGTCAGGCCCAGGACTCTTTCTTGTTTTAGAGTGCTTAAACACATCAATCACAGCAGACACATCAAAGGGGGTGGGGCCACTGACACATAAAGAGGCTTTCTGCTTTCAATGACATCTTTGAAATTTGGTGAGTCAAACCTCAGATAAAACGTATTTAACTCTTGTGCAAGCTGTCTGTCACAACTAAACCCTTCTATTACTACCTTGGGGCTCTTTTTGCCCTTGAGGCCAACAATAGTTTTCATACCATCCCAAGCAGAACCTAAATTGTTGTCCCCGAGGTCTCGCTCTAATTCCGCTTTGCTCTAGCTATTTCAGATTTCACTTCCTTTTTCAGCTTTTCCACTTCTAAATGGTTGCCCTCCTTAAATGCATGCCTTTTTCTGTTCAACAACACCTTAAGCCACCTTGTCACCCATGTTTTGCTATTTGGATACAACTTCACATTCTTTTCAGGTATTACATTATCCACACAATAAGAAACATGACAGCTGACGACATCAGTAAGTTCATCAATGTTGGAACACGAATCCTTAAACATCTCCCAGTCCGTGCACTCATAACAACCCTGAAGGGACAGGATGCCTTGGATGTTACTTTCAAGAATGAATGTGGAAAGGAGTTGGGCTGCAAGCAAAAATACATAGGGAGAAACAGGGCAACCTTGACGAGCTCCTCGAGACAACTTAAAGCGAGTTGAGGTACCATATTTAAGACTGATTGAAGAACTAGCGTTTGTGTACAGTGTTTGAATAGCTTTGCAGAAGTAGTTACCAAAACCAAATCTATGAAGGGAATGATAAATAGATTTGTGTTCGAGGGAGTTGAAGGCCTTATAAAAGTCTAAAAACATAATAAAACTTTCATCATTGATAAATTCAGAATAGTCCAGTAGATCCAGAACTAATCTGACATTATTAGCAATATGTCTGTTTGGCATAAAACCAGATTGTAAATCTTCGATTATAGAGGATAAAGACTTCTTAATCCTTTTGGCAGGAATAAGAGCTAGTATCTCATAATCATTGATTAGCAAACAGACAGGCCACCAGTTATCGATCAAAAGCAAATCTTTTTGGGGTTTTAGAATAAGGGTAATAAGTCCTTGTGTTAGTGTAGGTGGTACTATTCCCTTTTCGATACTAGCTGAGAAGACATTAAAGATAAAGGGTGCCAGTTCTTTGGGGAATTTCTTATAGAATTCTGCGCTGAGTCCGTCATTGCCCGGAGATTTATTGTTTTTAAGGTTCAGAATGGCATCCAACACTTCCTCAGAAGTTGTGTTGCTGTCACAGAGTGTTTGATCATTTTCAGAAATTATTTTAAGATTTTGGATACAGTCTAAGAGTTCAGATGTCTTTTCTTCTGAGAAATGTAAAGTATAGAGTTTGATGTAAAAATCTGAACAAAAGGAGGCAATCATTTTGTTGTCAGTGACAACCATTGATTTTAAATGCATCTATTGACTACTTTTTTAGTTTGATTTTTCTTAACAAAAGAAATAGGAAGCGCATTGCTCGCCTTCTTCCATCCACTTCATTCTTGATCTCACAAAAGCCCCTTGGGCTTTCCTAATATAGATGTCATCTAATTTGTTCTGGCATTCAGGAGTTGTAGTAGTTCTTACTCTGTAAGATTTTTGTTAGATGAAAATGCAATTTGAGACATGAGTCTATCTTCTTTGATTCTTCGAGTTTTTGCAAATTTGCTGCTATAGGATCTCATATATTTTCCAATATCAAATTTTAGAACCTCCCAATGTTGACAAAATTATTTTAGTTTGAGATCCTCCTCCCAATGAGTCTTAATTAAATAGGTAATACCTTTTATTACAGTGTCATGTGAGAGAAGAGTATTATTAAGTTTCCAACATAAGGCTCTGGGAATGTTTGATATCGAGGGAAATACAATGTTTAAGGTAATTAGCTTATGGTCGAAAAGGGAGCTGCCTTGATATCCATGAGTATATTTTCTAGGTCTAGTTTTCGTGAGACAAACCAGTAATCAATTCAAGATTGTTTGGAAAGTTCTTTGGAATTCCAAGTATATGATCTTTTTAAGTCTTTTAAGTTGTGGTTAGGTGGGTTGGAGTTTTTTGGGCGGAAATCTATCCAAGTTATTATCCGAAACAACATTAAAGTCACCCCCAAAAATCAGAAAAGCATCAGGATACTTATTGAACCAGAATTGTGTTTTCTCATCAAGAGTATCCAACAAAAAAGTATTTTCAGTGCTAGAATTGTAAACATAAATGTTAATTATTATTATTATTTTTTGAGACATAGAGTACTGTACCATAATGATAAAGTACCCATGTGGATCACTGTAATGATCAGTCATTTCACCAGAAAAGTTGTCTTTCAGAATAGAGACCCCAGCTGATCTCTCAGAGCCATGTGCCCCCCATAATTCTTTGCCCAATTGAGCTTTCCAAAAGGGCAAATCTTCTTTAGTACTATGAGACTCTTGGATAAAACAAAAATCACTTTTAAAGTTTTTGAAAAGTAAAAAAACTGCTTTGTGTTTGAGATTATTACTTAAACCCCTGGCATTGAAAAAAAAGAAGAGATAAAGACATAGAGGATATACAAACAAATCCTCAAAATAACAGAGTGAAAAAACAAGCTTCAGAATGTAGTCTCTTTTTTGATGTAGTTTGAACTCAAGCTCCACTAAGAGATCACATTACTGCATGTGGCTATCTGTAAATCTCAGTTACTAACCACATATTATTCTGGGAGCTCCTGAGCTCTCTTAGGTTCCTCGGGATCGTTGGTGGACGGCCTGCCTGAACAACAAAGGAACTCGTTACGGATGGAAAAGTAACTGAAAACACTTAAGAGAAAGGTAAACAAGTGAAATGTTTGATGCCACATGGGAGATATTTACGTTTTCTACGTTTTAAATATTTTTTTGGTAAGGAGATAGTTATACATTATCCTGAGTATTAATACACAATTATTTTCAGCAATGCAGCACTTGGTTCGGCAGAAGTTTGGACAGGTCAAGTTAACCGAACTATTGGCTAAATAATCACTTGCAGAATTCAAAATCTTTCAATTTTTTTTATTGCACGCAATTAAGTACTCTTTACTTTGGATCTTAGTAAATCAGACCCTGAGACTCTTAATTCCTGTGTGTTCCTGTGTTTCTCACTCACAGACCCCACCTTGTGGCGTAAATTATGCAGCGCATCTACTGTAAATGTCAACATCAAAATAAACTGCTTGAATAATGCTGCAGCTCAGAAAAATACATTATAATTAGCAACTTTTAAGCATGTATTAGAAAAGTTTGCAAAATAAAGAATTTCAAAATGACTTATGTAACAAAAAATATTTTGTGGCGACTCTTGTAACCAAATAATAAACATCAATGTTCTCAATTAACCAGTCACATCCAGATCTTCAGAAGTCAGAGGGTAAGAAAAAGTTATATAACAGCACCCTTCAAAAGTAATATATAATTAATTCATGTAGGTCATTGCTCTGATTATAATTACAGTCAAATTCCTGCAAGACTGAGTTATGACAAGCTGTGAACAACGGAGGACTACACCCAATTTATATCACCATTGTGGCGCTACTATATTGTGTTAGTTTTTTTCTGCTCAGAAATAATTTCATCAAAGTTTTATTGTTATTTTTGTTATATTAATTTTGACTATAAATCTGCCATTAATTGATACATATTCAGGTAAGGTATTTTGTTAGTCCGTCTGTTGACACTCAACAAGCTATCAGTTGATATTCAATTGCATTCAATTACTGCCAGTATTATTTCAAGGTGTTACAAGATTTTACAAAAAGTATCTTCTGACTGTCTTTTTTTAAACAGGTTATTGATTGACATTCAACTTACTATCTGTAGATTGTCAACGTCTTGTAAGTTGACAATCAACTACTCTGAATCAATCTGTCAGTTGAAAGTCAACAGTATGATGTCATCAAGAGCATGATAGTATGACCTCCTCATTCACCAGGTTTCTCACTGGGTCAACTACAGATTAGATTAACTGACGATCAATAGATAAGCTTCTAATTTGTAGTTGACTATCTGTTGATTGTCAACATATATATAGATGACTGTCAACAGACTATCAGTTGGCGTTCTCGACTAAGCATTTGTAGACCTGTTAGGACTATCCAATTAAAGTGAAAAACACTTGAGAACAGTACAAACTATAAACTATCAACAGACTATTAGTAGGCATTAGTAACTAAGCAATTGTAGACATTTGTTAGGACTATCTAAAGCTGGACCACAACCACCACTACAGGTATACAATACCTGGCTCAAAAAAAGAAAAGAATATAAAATATAAGAAATGTACCAATATAAACAATAGAATTTAAAAAATGTCAAAAAATAAAGAATAATAATAAAAAATAACAAAATGTACAAGCTGCAATGGAGTGCATGTGAGAAAAAAGAATGTAAAGTCCAGTGAGCGTTAATGTAACGCATAAAAACAGTTTCAGCCTTCACATTACTGTGATGTTTTCTGACTGTGGGGCTGATGAGAGTCTGTGTTATGTGGGAGGAGGGGGGGAGGGCAGGGACATTGTTCATGAGGCTGACAGCAGAGGGGAAGAAACTGTTCTTGTGGCGAGAGGTTTTGGTCCTGATGGACCGCAGCCTCTTGCCAGAGGGGAGAGTCTCAAACAGTCCATGTGCGGGGTGAGAGGGGTCGGCCACAATCTTACCTGCATGCCTCAGGGTCCTGGAGGTGTACAGGTCGTGGAGAGATGGAAGATTGCAGCCAATCACCTTCTCTGCAGAGCGGATGATGCGCTGCAGCCTGCACTTGTCTCTTGCTGTGGCTGCAGCATACCAGACTGGAGGAGGAGAGGATGGACTCGATGATGGCAGTGTAGAATTGCACCATCATGGTCTTTGGCAGGTTGAACTTCTTCAGCTGCCGCAGGAAGTACATCCTCTGCTGTCCTTTCTTGATGAGGGAGGTGATGTTCAGCTCCCACTTGAGGTTCTGGGCGATGGTGGTCCCCAGGAAGCGGAAAGACTCCACAGTAGACACCGTGGAGTCACCGATGGTGATGGGGGCGGCTGCGTTTTTCCTAAAGTCCACAACCATCTCCACTGTCTTCAGAGTGTTAAGCTCTAGGTTGTTTTCACTGCACCAGGTCACCAGATGGTCAGCCTCCCACCTGTAGGCAGACTCGTCCCCACCAGAGATGAGTCCAATGAGGGTGGTGTCGTCTGTGAACTTGAGGAGCTTCACAAACTGGTGACTGGAGGTGCAGCTGTTAGTGTACAGGGAGAAGAGCAGAGGAGAAAGAACGCAGCCTTGAGGGGAGCCAGTGCTGATGGTCCTGCTGTCCGAGACATTCTTCCCCAGCTTCACCTGCTGTCTCCTGTCAGACAGGAAGTCTGTGATCAACCTGCAGGTGGAGTCAGGCACGTTCAGCTGGGAGAGCTTGTCCTGGAGCAGGGCCGGGATTATTGTGTTGAAAGCAGAGCTGAAATCCACGAACACGATCCTGGCGTAGGTTCCTGCTGAGTCCAGATGCTTGAGGATGGAGTGGAGGGCCAGGTTGACAGCATCGTCAACAGACCTGTTGGCTCTGTAGGCGAACTGTAGGGGGTCCAGGAGGGGGGTCTGTGATGTCTTTGAGGTGTGAAAGCACAAGGCGCTCAAAGGACTTCATCACCACAGAGGTCAGGGCGACGGGTCTGAAGTCATTAAGTCCTGTGGTTCTTGGTTTTTTGGGGACAGGGATGATTGTGGAGGACTTGAAGCAGGCTGGCACGTGGCATGTCTCCAATGAGGTGTTAAAAATGTCTGTGAAGACTGGAGACAGCTGATCAGCACAGTGCTTCAAGGTGGAGGGAGAGACAGAGTCTGGTCCAGCTGCTTTGCAGGGGTTCTGTCTCTTGAAGATCTTATTTACATCTCTTTCAGTGACTGAAAGAGGTGTCGCTGGGGTGATGGGAGAGAGGGCTATTAGGGCTCGTTGAGAGTCCTGAGACCCTGTTGTGGTGGGGGAGGTGAGTTGTGAAGTGGAGTCGTTGGTTTCCGGGCTGTCCCATTGTCTTTCAAAGCGACAGTAGAACTCGTTCAGGTTGTTGGCCAGACGCAGGTCACTTACAGAGTGGGGGGTTTTAGGCTTGTAGCTGGTGAGCTGTCTGAGACCCTTCCAGACTGAGCCAGCATCTCTATCCGAGAACTGTTGTTGTAGTTTCTCAGAGTAAAGACGCTTGGCTTCTCTCACCGCCCTGCTAAAGGTGTATTTAGCCTTTTTAAAACTCTCCCTGTCCCCACTCCTAAAAGCCACCTCCTTTTCCTGCCTTAACCGTTTGAGTTTAGCTGTGAACCAGGGCTTGTCGTTGTTGTAGCTCACCGTAGTGCGTGATAAAAGTAGGCTTTGTGTCCCAAACAACATTATAAGAAGACGTGTATGTCTTACACTTGCTATTTTCTTAACCTGAATAATCTTTAGGCTACCTAATGAAAGTACAGTGGAAATAACTGATGTTAACTTGAGCTAATGATTAGGAATTAGGAAACACGGACATTACTATCCATAACAAGCTAGCTTAACTCCAACAGATAAATCAATGATCCGTGCAGCTCGTTACCTCTGTGTCTTCTTCAGATTTTTCTTCTTCTTCTTCTTCGTCCCTGGGCTCCCGGTCGCTTTGTTGTTGTTTTTACATTACGGTCATTTATAACGTGATATTAATCGGTACGGTCAGTGTCACTCACTTCTAAAGAGTCACCTGCCCTCCTCCTCCACAATGAGCAGGTAACGAGCAGCTTCTTCTTCTTTTCTTTCCGGCAGACTAGGCACACTTGTGCATTGCTGCCACCCACCGGTATGATGACGATGTTATAACGAGCAGCTGTGTTGTGATGCGCCGGGTCAAGCAGGAAAATAGAGCTTTTTAAAATATGTGATGTAGCCTAATTGTGTTTTTGTGGCTTCTTTTGTATCATTACTAAATAATAGCATGAAAATGATATTAGATATATAATATTTAGTGATTTTTAAACGCATTTTTTCTTCTATTTCTTCTTCTTATCTTCAACTTCTTTTCCTCACTCATTTGGGGCGCCAGCAGCGCCCCCTATGGAGGTTGGCGCCCCTAGCATTTGCCTATACTGCCTTTGCCACGGGCCGGCCCTGGCGCGGGACTTCGACGGAGAAAGCGGAGAGTTGGGTTAATAGATTTAAAAGTAAGTGTACTTAACCTTACTTTATACTTAAGACATCCTAAATAATGTCATCCAGACCAACCACTAAATGTATTAACTGTAACTCAATTAGCTGTATTTGCTAGCTAATTAACGTGATACACATGTTAACCGATGCTAGCTACCAGCAAAACAGGTTTTGGCTGGTTGTTGGCTACAGCAAATTTACGATAATATATAAATTAACATTAGACTCAAGCGGGGAAGCAGGGCTAGCTGTTCCTAAAGAACATACCATATATTTTCTGAAATGGGTCATAGGATGTTAACTTATAATAATAATAATGCATTTGTTTTATATAGCTCTTTTCTAAACATCCAAAGACGCTTTGACATAGAAAAAACAAAAAACAACAACAACAACAATCAATAAACAAAACAAGAACAAAATCAATGTAAGGGGGGAGGATGGGAGTTAGTGATTGTAGGCAGTGTTGAAGAGGTGAGTTTTTAGAGATTTCTTGAAGGAAGTGAGTCTGGGGAAGTCTCTAATGTTTGTTGGGAGGGAGTTCCAGAGGGTGGGAGCAGCAACGGAGAAGGCCCTGTCCCCCCAGGACCGATAGTTTGTCCTGCAGGGGGGGGACAGGAGGTTTGCATCGGCAGATCTGAGGGTGCGGGTGGGTGTGTGCCGGTGGAGGAGCTCAGACAGGTAGGGGGGAGCCAGGTTATGGAGGGCTTTGTAGGTGAGGATGAGGAGTTTGAAGTTGATACACTGGGGGATGGGGAGCCAGTGGAGGTTGTGAAGGACGGGGGTGATGTGGTCTCTGGTGCGGGAGTGCGTGAGGAGACGGGCAGCGGAGTTCTGAATGTGTTGAAGTTTCTTGAGGGATTTTGATGATGATCCGTAGAGGAGACTGTTGCAGTAGTCAAGTCTGGAGGTGATAAATGTGTGGGTGAGGGTCTCGGCAGCTGTAGATGAAAGGGATGGGCGGAGGCGGGCGATTTGCGCATGTGTCTATTTACTTCATTTATTACTTGAGGTACCTTATCAGGTCAAGTCCAATTAAATGTGTGACAGTGATTCCGCAGTAATAATACATTTTTGTTATGTCTCTACCTGTTAGTCAAAATTCGCAAAACTCACATGATTTGCTGTGTAACTGTAATAATAATGTTTATGACGATTTTTTCTTTGAGCTCTTTTTCTTCAATAAAAATCATAAATTAGACATCTGAAGCTGCATAAAGTACTTACTGTTACCAGAATTTCCGTACGTGGGTATTGATAAGGAAGTTATGATGCAGGATGAGAATTTGGCAAAAATGTCCAATTAATCTAAATAACCTTTTCAGTCACTATGACTTCGTGATTGCGTCTCCTGCTAGTTCATTTTCAAAAACGTTTTTCTTGGTCCTGACAAAATGAACCAAACTACATGTTGCGCCTTTCTGGAATAATTAAGCAACTAAGAGGCTGAGGTTGGGCCAATTACCTTGTCTGATGCGCTTACAATTAATTCAAGAAAAACAAGTTTGACTTTTTTAATTACGAAAAACGATCATCAGTTTATGAAAACGTGCATTAACTCATAATCAAAGTAATCACAGTTAGCTTCAAACATTAGCTGTCAACAAAAATATGGCAACCCAGCTCACCCTCTCTATTCCATTGAGAACAATAGGTGAACAGGTGAGTTAAATCAAAACAATATCTCCACCCATACCCATGTGACCCGCTTTACCTCTACTCAATATAATCCCACAATAAATGATATAATAATCAATAACCCAAAACACTAAAATATAACCTATATAAAATAAAAACTTCAAATATACTTACATGTATCCATGGCTCCAACACTACAAGTGTGGTAACACCCTGGCAAAGCTGGCAATACAAACCAAAGTTGAGGTTTAGAGTCTGTTAAGTTACTTGATTTCTATCTTAAGTTATCTAGTGTTAATTTGATCAATGCATGAAATAGATGGAGGTCAGGGTGGGCAATTTTTTTTCACAGGGGCAGTTAACATAGACTGTCTGCACGCCACCGCTACGATCTCCGTGCTCTAATGAACCTGCTGCATTCTGTTTCCTGTTCTCCAGTATGTTCTTCTCCACTCTTTAGTGACAGGAAGTCACAGGTGCTGACAGGAAGTCAGCATGCAGGCTGAGTTGGAGCAAACAAACCATCTTTCAATCCTTCAAAAATCATGAAAATAACTTGACATCCATTCAGTTAAGTAATGTTTATACCTTTACAAGTCGATAAGGTTTCAATTTGTGGAGCTATTTTCTGCTTTTTTTGAAGTTTGAAGTGGAAGTGGAAAGTGGAAAAGTGGAAGAATAATTTTGTCTAAGAATATGGGTGAATACTCAAATTTTAAGTCTGTTGACTTAAAAGATCATACTCCTTATGAGTGGGATAATGACATAGATCCTGAGATCCACTTCTACCAAAATATTGATTCAGATTGTAAATATTATTCTGTAGATGAGTTCAATTCCATGGGGGAAGAAGAGGGTTTTTCGGTGATTCACTTCAACAGTAGGAGTCTCTACAGTAACTTGTCGAAAATTAAAGATTACCTTCAACAGTTTCAACAAAGGTTTAGTGTCATAGCGATTTCAGAGACATGGCTGAGTGATGATAAAGAACTACAGGATGAACTTCAGGGTTATGAAATGTTTTGGCAAAACAGGGCAAATAAAAGGGGAGGGGGTGTGGCCTTATTTGTGAGGTCTGATTTCAAATGTAAGGTGATTGGTGATATGACAACTGTTATTGACAATGTGATGGAATGTATAAGTGTTGAAATCAATTTGGAAAGATCCAAAAACATATTAATTAGTTGCATTTACAGAACACCAGGGTCATGCATGGAACAATTTATGAAGAAGATTTCCGAACTATATGAAAAACTGAACAATAAGATAATTGTGGTCTGTGGTGATTTTAATATTGATCTGCTGAAAGCAAATGAACACTCGAAAACTAATGAATTCCTTAATACTATGTTCAGTTTAAGTCTCCTACCCTTAATTGTAAAACCAAGTAGAATTACAAAGAACACTGCAACATTGATTGATAATATTTTTTATAAATCAAATTAGAGGGAAGGTAAAAAGTGGTCTGTTGGTTACAGATGTTAGTGATCATTTGCCAGTATTCACATTATTAGAAATGAACAGTAAGTTAAAGGTAAAAACAAAGAGACATGTTAAAAATTATTTCAGAATAAAATCACCTGAATCCATTATGGCTCTTAAAGCAGCACTTCTGAATCATGATTGGAAGGAAGTCTATGTGGAGGACACTAATGAATCATATGACGCTTTCTTAGATACATTCATGAAATTGTATGACCAATATTGTCCTTTAAAAGAATATAGTCAAAATCCAAAAAAGAGGAAAAAACCATGGTTAACAAGGGGACTGGAAAAAGCTTGTAAAAAGAAAAATAGGCTCTATAGGGAATTTATAAAGCATCAAACTAAAGAACAGGAGGATAACTACAAAAAATATAAAAACAGATTGACAGTTATTCTGAGATTACACCGAAGAAATTACTATGATGAGCTGTTGCAAAAACATAAAAATAATATCAAGACTACTTGGAGAGTGCTTAATGGCATGATTAGAAACTCTAAGAAAAAAGATTTTCCAACATATTTTGTAATGAATGACAACTCAGTTATTGAAAACATGCAGGATATTGTTAATGAGTTCAATAATTTTTTTGTGAATATAGGCCCCAGTTTGGCTAAAAAAACAAAATTAACCCTCCTACAGATGAAGATACACATGTAGATTTTCCATTTACTAATATTAATTCAATGTTCCTCGGTGGAGTTTGTGAAAGTGATGTTTTAGAAGTGATCAGACAGTTTAAGAACAAAACATCGACTGATGGAAACACGATTGACATGTCACTTATAAAAGATGTAATTAATTGTGTACTCAAGCCGTTTACTTATATATGTAATAAATCCTTTGTCACAGGTCATTTTCCTGACAAAATGAAAACAGCTAAGGTGGTCCCAATATATAAAAATGGTGATAAACATAGTATATCAAACTATAGACCTGTCTCTTTGCTACCACAATTTTCTAAAATACTTGAAAAACTATTTGCAAATAGACTTGATGATGTTATTGAAAAATGTGACTTGCTGAGTGACCATCAATATGGGTTCAGGAAAAATCGATCGACATCTTTAGCGGTGATGGATTTTGTTGAAAATATAGCTACAGCAGTTGATAAAAAACTACACACAGTGGGTGTATTTATTGATTTAAGTAAGGCGTTTGACACAATTGATCATACCTTACTTTTACAGAAACTAGAAAACTATGGTATAAGAGGTGTTGCAAGACATTGTTAGCAAGTTATTTAGAAAATAGGTTACAATACGTTAAAATTAATAATACTGAATCTCACTTTAGAAAAGTTATTTGTGGCGTACCACAAGGATCGATATTAGGACCCAAGTTATTTATACTTTATTTAAATGACATTTGTAAAGTTTCTAATTTGTTAAAATTTGTTACATTTGCGGATGATACCAATGTATTTTGCTCTGGGGAGGACTTGGGTGAATTATTGAAAAAAGTAGAAATAGAACTGAGGAAGTTAAAAAACTGGTTTGATATTAATAAGTTATCACTAAATGAAGAAAAAAATAAATTTATGGTGTTTGGTGGTGGTAGATATGACTTTGATATAAAATTGAAACTAAATGGAATTGAAATAGAGTTTATGAAACAACATTTCTCGGAGTGATCATAGATCATAAACTTTGTTGGAAGCCGCACATAGAGTACATCAAACGAAAAGTGTCTAAATCTATTGGCATTCTTTACAAAATAAAAGATCTATTAAATAAGAAATGCCTACACATACTGTATTGCTCACTTATCATGCCATATATGAGTTACTGTGTTGAGGTCTGGGGAAATGTTTATAAATCAAATATCGATCCCATTATTAAACTCCAGAAAAGAGCGATAAGAGTCATAAACAAAGCTGGCTACTATGATTCTACTAATCCATTATTCATAAGCTCTTCTAGCCTTAAATTTGTAGACATTGTGTATTTAAAAACATTAGAAATACTTTATCGAGCAAAAAATAAATGTCTTCCTGTTGGTATTCAACAATTTTTCAAATTAAGGGAAGGTAATTATAATTTAAGAGGGTCATGTATGTTTGTAACATCCAAAGCGAGAATCAACATAAAATACAGATGTGTTTCAGTTTGGGGAGTCAAATCATGGAACAGCCTTAGTGATGAGCTGAAAGTGTCTAGTTCTTTGGGGAGTTTCAAAAAAACCTTAAAATGTAAGTTAATTAATGATTACAACGTAAATTGATTAAGAAATAAGAAACAATTTAGAGTTGATCTGCTTTTTTTTTTTGTTGTTGTTGGATTGTTTATGCTCTGAGTTATGTAAAGGATTTTACAGGATAGGCAGAAATAAGCCTTGGGCTTCAGCCTATTCCTTTTTTGGTCATTGATAATTTGACTGTGTAAAATGGACGAGTGTAAGCATGTAAAGTGTTTTGTTTCTGCAAGTTGACCATTTACACAAATATGTTTAACTCGTGTTATTCTTTTTTGATGACGGACCAAAATAAAAACATTCTTTCATTCACAACATATCTATTTCATACCTTTGTACTAAAACAAGTTTTTTGATGCATTTAGTGATAGCATAAATAACCAAATCAAGCTGACATTTTACCAGACTAAGATTCAAAGTTAAATATTGAGAATCACAGTCTCTCTCTGAGATTTATAACCTGGCAGATGCAGATTATTGAAGTTGCTTTAAAAGCAGATTTTCATTGCTTCTATGCGAGTGAGTGTGTCCAGTTGACACTTAAAGTTTTGTTGATCAAATTGTACAATGCAATAAAAAACCTGTAAACTCCGTGCCTCAAAGCTTTGACCCGTCTACTTTACTCTGGGTGAGATGCTGCAGTCCCGTGTTGATGAACTGGAGGCAGAAAACAGATCACTTCAGCAGCAACTTGAGGACAAATCTGCAGAGCCAGGTTTGTAAAGGTGTAGCAGAGTGTATTTCAGTTGCATGATAAAGGCCCAGTCACAGTATTTTTACATTTCAATATCTACATTACCTCTTCCTGTAAAAAATGTCAAATATCTTATAGTCTACTGGCAGTAAGTTGAATGCATGTAACTTGTCTGTTGACGAGTCTTGTTGAATATCAACTGATACACTGGTGATGTCATGATTTGGTCTTTGTTTAGTTGTAATTTGTATTTTCAGAGTTTTTGATTTCTTATCTTGTTTTAGTTCTCACTTCCCCTAGTGTTGTTTCCCTTGTGTGTTCTAGTTTAGTGTTTCATTGTAACCTTGTATCCTAGTGTTTCTTTATGTTCTAGTGTGTTTTTTGTTAGTCGTCAGTGTTCATGATTTCCATAGTGTTTCTGGTTTTGTGTTTTTTGTGGTTACACCTGTCTCTGTGTTTCCCCTCAATCCTGAGTTGCCCTGATTGTCCTCACCTGTGTCTTGTTAGTTTCACCTGTGTCTTTTGTCTCACCTGTGTCTAATTACCCCATGTCTATTTAGTCTCTGTGTTTCTTCCCTTCTGTGTCGCATCATTGTATTATGTCAAGCGTCTGTGTTGTATGTGTCTCCCAGTCTCCCAGTGATTCCTTGTGGCTACATTTTTTGGATTTTCTTTGTTTTTTGAAGTAAGTTTTGTTGCCTTTTTGTTTAATTAAAAGATCTTTTTGTTACTGCAATTGGGTCCTCCTTCCTCATTCCAGCCGTGACAGAATGATGCGACCAGATATGGACCCAGCAGAATTTGATTTGGACAAAATGGACTGTTTTGAGAAAATCAATTATTTTCAAAATATTTTTCGTTGGGCCAGGAGCACTGCTGTAACAGAGCAGTCTCCTTGGACAGGCACCCGCTTGGCCATTTTTCCTGGTCGTCGTGGAGGAAAAAGACAGGGCACCCGTCGTCCTATCCTGTCTCCACAACCTAGTACCTCAGAGCCTCTATCGGTGTACCAACCCACGCCTCAACCCAAGCCTCAGCCCAAGCCTCAGCTCAAGCCTCAGCTCAAGCCTCAACCTCAGCAGCCTGTCTACCAGCCCAAGCCACAGCCTCAGTCCAGGCCTCAACCGAAGCCTCAGCAAAAACCTCAACTCAGGCCTCAGCCCATGTTGCTTCCCAGCGCACCCGAGTCTTCGCTTCCCAGCGCACCCGAGTCTTCGCTTCCCAGCGCACCCGAGTCTACGCTGCCCAGCTCACCCGAGTCTACGCTGCTCAGCTCACCCGAGTCTACGCTGCCCAGCTCACCCGAGCCTACGCTGCCCAGCTCACCCGAGCCTACACTGCTCAGCTCACCCGAGCCTACGCTGCCCAGCTCACCCGAGTCTTCACTGCCCAGAGCTCCAGTGACTTTGCCCCTGTGCTCCCCAGTGACTTTGCCCCTCTGCGCCCCAGGGCCTCAGCCTCACTGCGTCCCTGCAGAGCGCCCTCTGCTGCCTGTGACTGCTGAGCTCCGTAGTCCCCCTGTTGAAGAGAGGGGGATTCCTGCGGATTCCCTGTCGGCGGTCCGGCCGACTCCTGACGTCTCCTCGGCGGTCCGGCCGACTCCTGACGTACCCTCGGCGGTCCGGCCGATTCCTGACGTCACCCCTGA